>PVIC010010665.1:0-42745 GCA_004025085.1 Thryonomys swinderianus
CACACACACACACACACACACACACAGTCCCTCTTGCAGTGATCCTATTTAATGTGTAAGATTTCGGCAAAGCTACCTACACACATGTCCAACAGTGAACACTTGAGCCCTGACTAACCAATCAGCACTTCCTCTGGTCAGAGCAACTGGTCTGGACATGAGCACGTGATTTATCACAGGCCAATCACACACCTCACAGTTGTAGGAAAATGTACTCCCTCTTTTCCTGGGGTCTGGAGCACTCAGAAGAGTCCTGGACTAAGCCTGCCTTGTCAGTACCGAGAAAGAGCAAGTCTGAAAATTAAGACACAGAAAGGCCACAAAATCAGACATGCAGGGATAAAGTCAGAGGCCTGAGGACACTCGTTGTGATCTGGCTGTGTCTATAGATCAGATGCAGCCCATTAAATTCCTCCTTTTGTTCGTACTGAGTTTCTGTCACTGGAACCAAAAAGATCTTGACCTAGTATAGGGCACAGGCTAACATGAGAGCAAAGTGGGAAACAAAGAGCAAGAGATGAAGGTTGATAGAGTTTCAAACTTCACTGTGCTCCTTTGGATGTACAAGTGGAAAAGGAAAAGTTAGTCAATTATACTATTAAGTTTTATGTTGCTTTTTTCAGTAGTGAAGATGGAACCAAGGACTTCTGTGCTACATCACCAGCTCCTTTTGAATTTGTTATTTTGAAATGGAGTCTTGCTAAATCAATAAGTTGCCCAGGCTGGACTCAAACTTGCAATCCTCCAGCCTTGGCCTCCCAGATCTCTATGATCACAGGTGTGCATCACCACAACCAGCTTGCATCATTCCTATTGTGAAGTGAAAACATTCAAGCTCATTAAGAGAAGCAAATATTTTTCCTAACACAATCTGCAGGAGTTCTAGGCAAGACAGAGGATGATGTCTTCACAGATGGATCTTCTTTAGCAAATCCAATTCTAGGGTGTACAAGGCTGCTCTTTAAAGACTATTATTGCCAGGCATTCTGGCACATGCCCATAGTTCCAGCACTTAGGAAGACAAGGTAGGAAGATCTCTGGGGTTTTGAGGCCAGCTTGGGCTGGGCAGCTTGGGCAGACAGTTCTAGGCCAGCCTGAACCACATCGTCAGTGACCATGATGACGATGATGATGACAACTCCGTCATGGACACTAAGGGACTGGTCCTGACACAATCAACTTTATTTTATGGGATAGGAGGCTATGTGGTCTGAGAATGCATATTTCCCAATATCTCTCTACATTCTAGAAACTGGTCTCAAAATGCTTCACTAATGTCCAACCCTTTTCTATCTTTTCCTTCTCAGATATAGTTCATTCATATTAACTTCTAAATGATCTGTTCTACCTCAGCAAGGGTGAAATTCAGGAAATTTGGAAGTTCTGTCCCTGAGGAGGCCTGGTGGAGGCACCTGCAGATGTCACAGTGGTCCTGGGGCACATCCCTACTTGTCACCTTCTGTTGCCATGATTAATTCAAACTGTTGGGATCTCACATTACCATTAGGTTATCCCTGCACTGAAAATCCACTGTGGCTCTCAACCAAGTGACAAGCTGTTCTGAGCAATCTGTCCTTACAAACAGACAAACAGAAATGCCCCTACAGTTGTCTTGAAGTGGTGCTGCTTTAATGAGATGCATTCCAACCACAGGCTGCCCTAAGCACTACATATAGAGGCAAGTCTGAAGTGAAATCTAGCTGAGAACATGAGGAAAAACACATTTGTTTCATTTTGTTTTGTTCATTTTAGCTGTCCTAGGAAACGTGCCAAGGGCTTGACATGTACTGTTTCATTTCATCTGCACAGGGATCAAAGTCTGCACAGGCTTCAAAGGCACTGGTCAGTATGACCATTTCCTAGGGCAGAAAGGAAAGGTCATGTACCTTCTCCGGAGTCATACTATTAGCAAGGGACCAAAGCCACAGAGTTGTCCCCATGTGTGATGGACCCCTGAGCCCACGTCTGTTATTTCTATCCAATACTATTAATTACTCCTTCATATCAATACTATTAAGTAGTATTAAGTAATACTAATTAATAATAATAACAGTAGTACTATTAATTACTCCTTAATAGGATTCTTTCTCACCTTTTCCACCTCCTCATCTTACATAACTTTTCAAACTTTATTTTTTTCACGCTCCCATTCCCCACTCTCTCTCCCCTCACTAGTATAAGCACTAAGGTGTATGAATCTCAGATACTTAACTACATGCTGCTACTGTTGAATACTGCTCTACTATTGGTGGAAGTAAAGCTATTCCATTTAGTAGATATTTACTGTAGGTCAATACTTGGTTTGTCTTAGTATTTGTACTATGATCATAGATTTCTATAGTTTCTATAGTGATACATCATTGGTTCTTAGGTTAGATCAATATAGGCTGCCTTTGATACCATTGGGGTTTTTTTGTTTTTATTTTTGTTTTGTTTTTTTGAGACAGGGTCTCACTTTGTAGTTCAGGCTGGCTCTGAGCTCACTATGTAGCTTAGGCAAGCCTCGAACTCAGCAATCCTCCTGTCTCTGCCTCCTGAGTGCTGGGGTTACAGGCGTGAGCCACCACACCCGGCTTGATACCATTGATTTTTGCTAATTTTATTACAGTGGGCAAGGTGACATGGTTGTTTCTATCAGCTGGTGTGCTCTGGATGCCAGTATCTAGATTGCCTCACTGTCATTAAAAATACCACATCCCACTGCCAATTAACTGGGTACTAAGGCAAATATGTGATAGCCTCCCCTCCCAAATAAATGAAGGTAGGGGTTTTGGGGTTTTGAAGGTATTTGAAGCCCTAAAAGAAAACAACTTCCAACTCAGACTGATACATCCTGCAAACCATCTTTCAAAATTGTTGGAAAAACAAGGTATTTCTAAGACAAAGAACAGCCAAAGAAATTAATGACTACCAAACCAGCAGTCCAAAAAATCCTCAAAAATATCCTAGAAAGAGATAATGAAGCTAACAATGCCAAAAGGTCCAAAAGAATGAATAGACTAGGTAGGGTGAGCATTAAGTAGGACAAAAAAAGAAGGGATCAGAAAGAGAGAAATAATGTAATGACAAGAATACATTAATATATATCAGAAATAACTCACTATGAATGGTCCCAATTTCCCAATCAAAAGAGACAGACTGGCAGAATGCTCAATAAACAAAGTCTAATGGCATGCCATGTACAAGAAACACACTTAACTCAAAGAGAAATTCATGGACTAAAAATGGAAGGATTGAAAATCATATTTTAGGGCCAGAGGGTTAGCTCAGTGGTTCTGGTGCCTGCCTCACAAGTGCAAGGTCCTGAGTTCCATCCCCGGAAACCACATACAATGCTGGGCATGGAGAGTCACGCCCACCAACAATCAATACTGCATACCACAGTGCTGGGCGTGGTGGCTCATGCCTGTAATCCCAGCACTTGGGAGACAGAGGCAGGAGGATTGCTGAGTTCCAGGCTTGCCTGGAGTACATAGTGAGCTCAGAGCCAGCCTGAACTACAAAGCAAGACCCTGTCTCAAAAAAAAAATCATATTTTATGCAATGGGAACCCCAAAACAAGCAGAAATAACTACTTTATGATCAAACAAAGTAGACTTTAAGCAAAAACTAATCAGAACAGCAAAGGAGGTCACTATCTATTGGCTAAGGGAACAATTCAACAGGAAAAGATAGTAATTATTAACATATATGCAACAAGGAACTGTCCCTCCAACTTCATAAATCAAACACTACTATACTTTAAGGACCACACAAATATCAGGTCAATTATAGTGGGACATCTCAATAACTCACTATCACAAACAGGTCAACTATACAAAAAAAAATCAAGAAAGAAATACCATAGTTAAAATAAACCTTCAGAAAATGAACTTACCAAATATCTATACAGTAGTTCACTCAAATTTAGAATACACACTCTCCTTAGCAACACATGGAACAGTCTCCAAAATAGACCACATTCTAGCCAATGAAGCATCCTTAAGTAAAGGCAAAAGAAATGAAAGATACCATACATATTAACAAACCATAGTGCAACAAAACTAGAACTCAATAGCAAAAGAAATCACAGAAATTATGTAAATTCACAGAATTTAAACAAGGTATTCTTGAATAATCAATGGATTACAGAAGAAATCAAGAAGAAATTAGACTGCTCCTAGAATTAAACAATAATGCCAGGACAGCATGTTAGAACTTACAGGCCATGATAAAAGCAGTCTTTAGAGGGGAGTTGATAGCAGTGAATACCCACATCAGAAGAGGGACTGAGCCCAAATAACCTAATGATACACCTCAAGGTCCTAGAAAAACAAGAGTAATCTAAATTCAAAGCTAGTACAAAGAAGGAAATTAAAAAGTTTAGAGCAGAAATCAAGGGGAAAAGTGAAGAACTAATAAATTAAAGAGCTGGTTCTTTGGAAGAATAAGGAAACCTGACAAACCCTCAGCTAATATTACCCCCAAAAAGAGGGAAAAACCCAATCCATGCAATTAGAACTTAAAAACATGAAATCAGAACAGACACAGCTGAAATCCAGATTATCAACAACTACTTCACAAACCCTTACACCATTAAATTGGAGAACTCAGAAGAGATAATGAAGTCATCTGAATTACCAAAATTGAATCAAGATTTTAAAACTCTGCATAATCCAGTAACAAGCAAGGAAACTGAATTACTAATAAAATAAAATATTTAAACTCAACCTACAAAGAAAAGTCCAGATCCTGATGAATTCACTGCTGAATTCTACTTCCAGAAGAACAAACTCTTTAATAAAACTGAAAGGGAAAAGTTACTTCCAAAGTTACCCCTGAAAGCTAATATTACCTTGATTCCAAAACTAGAAAAGGATACAACCAAAAAAGAAAAATACAGCTCAATCTCATTAATTAACATAAATGCAAAAAAATCTCAATATTATATTAAATAGAGAAAAACTGGAATTTTTTCTTCTAAAATTAGGAACAAGACAACAAAGATGTCCACTATCACCAGTCCTATTCAACGTAACTTTTTTTTTCTTTTTTTATACAGGGTCTGGCTTTGTAGTTCAGGCTGGCCCTGAGCTCACTATGTAGCCCTGGCAAGCCTGAAACTCAAAGGTTGATTTGGCTCCGTGGTTCCGGCACCTGCCTAGCAAGCACAAGGTCCCTGGTTTGATCCCCAGTAACCACATATAATAATACCAGGCATGGTGACTCACATCCACCAACAGTCAGCACCACATACCACAGTGCTGGATTTGGTGGCTCACACCTGTAATCCCAGCACCTGGGAGACAGAGGCAGGAGGATTGCTGAGTTCGAGGCTTGCCTGGGCTACATAGTGAGCTCAGGACCAACCTGAACTACAAAGTCAGACCCTGTCTCAAAAAAACAAAAAACCTCAGCAAGATACGAGCAAACAAGATGCAATATATCATCAAAAAGATCATACACTATGACTAAATAGGTTTCACCTCAAAGATGGTTCAACTTATGCAAATCAATAAATGTAATTCACAAAATAAACAGAAGCAAGGCCAAACTTGCATGATCATTGCAATAGATGTAGGAAAAACCCTGTGAAAATATCCAAACTCCATTTATCATAAAAACCATGAACAAAATGGGTATAGAAGGAGCTTATCTCAATTTGATTTTATGACAAACTTACGGCCAACACCATATTAAATAGGGAAAAACTGGAAATTTTCCCTCTAAAATTAGGAACAAGACTACAAAGTTGTCCACTATCACCACTTCTGTTCAAAAAAAAAAAAATTTTTTTTTTTTTGAGACAGAGTCTGGCTTTGTAGTTCAGGCTGGTCCTGAGCTCACTATGTAGCCGAGGCAAGCCTCCAACTCAGAGATCCTCCTGCTTCTGCCTCCCAAATGTGAAGATGACAGGCATGAGCCACCATGTCCAGCACTGTGGTATGTGGTACTAATTGCTGGTGAGTGTGAGTTACCACGCCCAGTATTGTCATATGTGGTACCAGGGATCAAACTCAGGACCTTGCACTTGCTAGGCAGGCCCTGGAACCACTGAGCTAAATCTCCAGTTCTGTTCAATGTAATTCTTAACCACTAGCCAAAGCAATCAGGTAAGAGAAAAGAAAAAAAAAAAAAAAGGATATGTATAGGACAAAAAGAAGCCAAACTGTTATTACTTGCAGATGACATGATCCTTTTGGGAAGACTCAAAATGTTATAAACTAGAATTAATAGCCAAATTCAGCACACAAAGATAGAAAACCAACATAAAAATCAAAAGTATTCCTATACAATAGTTGTGAACTCACTGAGGAAGATATTAGGAAAACAGTATCACTCACATTAACATCAAAAATTCTTAGAAATTTATCTAACCAAGGAAGTGAAAAACGTCTGCAATGTAAACTACATCACTCCAGAAAAAGAGATCAAAGAGGACATCCGAAAATGGAAAGATATCCCCTGTTCCTGGCAAGGAATCTATAATGGCAGTACATAGTAGCAGAACAAATACAGTCAAAATGGCCATCCTTCCAAAACTGATACAGAGATTTAAGACTAACCTAATCAAAACAGCAGCAGCACTCCTCACAGATCTCAAGAAAACAACCCTAAAATTCACAGGGAGCCAAAAAGGATCAAGTAGAGCAAAAGCAATCCTGGGTAACAAAAACAAAGCAGGCCTATCACCATAATTCTAGATTTGAAGTTATATTATAAAGCTACAGTGATTTTTTTTTTTAAAACGGCATGGCACAAAAAGAAACCTGTGGAACAATGAAACTAGAGAAAGCAGAAAGAACCCCAGGATAATGAGCTAATTGGTCTTTGACAAGTAAACCAAAAGCACACACTGGAAGAAAGGTAGCCTCTTTAATAAACGGTGCTAAGAAAACCACATGTCATCCTGCAGAAGACTGAGTCTAGATCCACACCTTCCACCAAGTATTATACCAAAATCAAAGTGGATCAATGAACTAAATGTTATATACAACAGAAATACTTCACCTAGTGGAAGATGAAATAAGTACAATTCTTGAAGATACAAGCACAAGGACTTTCTGAACTAAACCCCAGTGGCACTAGAAATAGTACCAAGAATCAACAAATAAGATCATATCAAATTAAAAAGCTTCTGCACAGTGAAGCAAACAATCAATAAAATGAAGAGATAACCTACAGAATAGCAAAAAAATATTCCAGCTATTTCTCAGAAGACTAAAATCTAGAATACTTAAGAAGACAAAAAAAGACTCCCAAAATAAAGACTCAATTAAAAAATGGGCAACTGAAATGAATAAATGCTTCTCAGAAGGAAAAAGTACAAATGACTGATAAAAGCATGAAAAAAAATGTTCAGCATTGCCACATTAGAGAAATGCAAATTAAAATAACACTGAAATTCCATTTTACTCAGGAAACTGGCTATCATCAAGAAATCAAATAAAAACAAATGACGGAGAAGCAGTAGGGGAAAAAGAACCCCCCATGCACACTGTTGGTAGGAATGTAAACTAGTCCAAGCACTATGGAAATCAAGGTGGAGATTTCTCAAAAAACTAAAACTTCAAATTATATTCATCCCAGCTATTCCCCTCATGGATGTCTTCCCCCAGTCTGTGATATGGCAACCCAAGGAGACTAATGCTGCTTCTAGTAAAAGCAGCAAGGTGGGTGAGTGTTCATAAATATAAGTGCATAGAATATCCTTGAGAGAACAGACAGAAAGCTTCCTCCCAAGGAGACCTTTGAGGGGAACTGGACGGGAGCTGGAAGATAGAGGACACTTGGTGTTTACTCTGAGCTCTTTATATGGCTTGGTTCAGCTTCCCCAGATACACATTAACCTGTGCAGATAAATACATTAAGTGTGAAACATACACAGTATGTAAATGGACAGATTACTGGGGAAAAGACACTACTCGGAGCTTGAGTAAACTCCCCTGGGAAATTCCAAGCCCAACAAACCATCAAAAACTCAATTAGTCAAATTCCAACACATATCAGCATAAAGCAATGGAGGATTGGGTGACACAGGGCCAGGACTACAGCTCATGGAGGACCAGCTTACTATACAAAAGTGCCTGAGGTCTCTTCTCCCAGGTTATGAGAGCGATCTCAAGGGACAGCATGGGGCAAGGAATGAACCATGCCCACAGTTTGTGCTGTGCCAAGGGGCTGGGCAAATCTGTATGTAAACAGGCAGTAGGCATAGGATATAATTGTAGGCACCAAGGAAGGGATTCACACAACAGGACACTGGGGTCTTGTGCAGAGATCCAAGGCTGGAGGGAGCAGCTACAATCATGTTCAGTCTAAATTACCCATGATGGCTGTTTCTCTGTTGAGCACCAGGTGATGTAACTAGCTTGTGTTTAGGGGCCAAGTTATATGAAAAATGCAAATCTTTAAATGCTAGAATCACACTCCAGAGAAGCTCGTGGGAAGTGAATCTGTCTGAGGCAAAAGTAGACTCATGTCTCCCATCTCACTTTCAGCATATGCTCATTGTGTGGAATGAGAACAGAAATACTCATATTATTTATGTTATGCACTTGCACTCCCGCTCTCAACCCCTCCCCCTAATTCCCTTCTGCTCATCCCTGCACTGAGATCAGAGTTGATTTCACGTAACTTAAAGACACTTATGGCCCACTGCACTCCAAAGTAAGGTAAGAAAATATGGCACCAGATCAAGCTGGCTCCTCCTCCAACCATGGAAACCAAACGAATTATTGTAATTAGGTCTCAACTACTCAAGCATCTCCGGTTTCCTAGCAACCCTCTAAAGGCTTTGGTGAAGGGTTGGAACAAAGACCTCAAAGGTAAAGTGATGGCAGCTGTGTTTGAGATGGCTAGAATACTTCCTGCAAAAGGTCTTGAAGGCCTTTCTCATCCATCACCCCAAGATACCTCTAAGAGAAGTGGTATCAGGCAGTATTTCTCAAGGGTTCCCAGACAGTCCATCCAGTTCTTTTGCTTGGTCTTTGAGGCCACCCATTCGTCAGTGAGCTCCATTTCTTTTCATTGCTGGAGGTTCCCCTGTATCCAAGCAAAGCTGGTTCATTTCCCCTGCTGTAGCAGTCTCCTATACTTCTCCATGTGCCCATGTGTCTTCTCACACCTCCCTCCCTCAATACACTCTACATCTCATGCATCTCTGCTACTTACTTGACTTTCCTTCTCCATGGTTATGTATGATCAATGTTGCTAGAGACATTCTGTAGGTTTTCTTATTATTCCTAACTAGGGACACAAGGAACACACACAGAAAGAGCAAGAGAGACACAGACAGAAACAAAGAGAGAAAGACCCAGAGAGATGAGAGACAGATAGACAGACTGGCAGACAGATCGAGACAGAGACAGACCAATATAGACAAGACACTAAGTGCCAGAAGGAAAACAACACAGATAACAACCCAGTGTTGGGAGAATTAAACTGTATGGGAAAGACTTGGAAAAATGCTAAAGCATATATAATCACAGAGGAGCAAACAGCAGACAGGAGAAACAATCTGCTTGGCTCTTTGGAGATCTGTTGACATTCTGAATACACAGAATCCTTTCTCTACTTCTTTTGACCAGCATCTCTATTTCTAGATATTTTGCTTTCCATCCATCCATTCATTCATTCATTCAATTTATTTATTTATTTTTGCTTTCCTTTAGTATATGCAGTCTTCGTGAAACTGGAAATCAACATGTCTACCCTTCCTAGCCAAGTATTGAGCATAGGATTCAGTAAAGAGCCACTCCAACTCTCCTCTAGGAACTTAAACTAGAATGAGGATAAAGAGAGAAAAATGGTTGGAGTCAATTATATCATTAGGACCGTGCTAATAAAACCATGACTAGAACTGTTTGAGTTCCTACCATCCCAAGTTTGGATACCCTGATGTCCCTTAAGTTCTATGAGCTCAAAAGAATTCCTGAGCAGGTATGGTTTTTTTTGTGTTTAAATTGATATCTGTTGTTTACAACCCCCCCAAAAAATCTCATTATGAATTCTACTTCGAGCTTGGAAGGATGAGACAAGAGGGTGTAGAAAGGAAAGAAAAGAAAATTATTAATGGCTCTGGCCTTTTCTTCCCTGGGCAAGCTACTGTCAGGGTTTTTGTGGTAACAAGGGAATAGGCATAAGGCAAACTCCCTGTCGATGAAGTCTGCCTGAAAACAGAATAGATTGCCTTGGGTCATAATGAGTTTACCACTCTCAAGTGTGATTAAGTAGGACCAGGTAAACATAATTGAGTAGCATTCTTCAACGTCTGTTCTCCAGACTGCTATTTCCCCTGTACATCAATAATTACTACTCAACAAGATGTTTAGTAGATATATCAGTTTGGAAAACACTGAAATAAAAACATTTATAAATGACTTCATGGTATTTATTCTAAAGGTCTTTATTTGCCCAAGGAACTCTAATTTTGCAGAATATTTCAAAGGACTCCTGTTCAGTGTAATGTCTTCTGGAAAAAGGAATTTGGGTGGTGGCCATATCAGGTACTGAGACACCTCAAAATATATGTAAAGCATGTAACACAGTGCCCAGCACATAGTAGTTTTGCTAGAGAAAACTACAGCTACAGACTATGATTATCTTATTGTGTTCTCATCTTTAATACTGTTTCTCATTTATTTTTTTTCTTCACCAGACTCCAGCCAAAAGGGGCTTCCTTTACATCCATAAGCAAGATAAGGCACTTTCCTGCCTAAAAACTTTCACATATGCTCATTTTTCTGCCTTGAATGACATTCACTTCTCTTCATTTGATTGCTTTCTTCCAATTCATCCTTAGGCCTCATCTTAATTATCCTCAGTGACATAATCCTTGTAATTATTTATCTCATCCCTTACTAGTTTCCTCCCAAGTTTATCATGAGTAAACTCTCTTAAATGCTTTATCTACTGACTGAACAGCCTCTCTCCACTGAAATGTAGGCTCTAGAGGTCAAAAATGCCACTTGTTTTTTAATTCATTAGCACAGTGCCTATCTAGATAATTCAATAAAAAGACTTGTTGAAAAAACATGGAATATGAAGTCATTACATAGAAGTCATTTTATATAAAAAGGACATTGAATATCATGAAATCCTTCATTTTAATAGATCTGTAAGACTATATATGCATTTTTCATATTTGCCTTTGTTACATGAACTATAATTTTAAAATAATAAATCAAGGATATCCTGCTAAAATACAGTTCTGGGTTATCGCTCACATAGGAAACTAAAGAAATTCATTTCTCATATGTTGTTTTAGGGTGATCTGAACTGATGCAGAAAAACAGAAAATCTAGAAGAATAAAAATTATCACATGCTTGGGCCAGAGATTTAGCTCAGTGGTTCCAGCACCTGCCTCACAAGCGCAAGGCCCTGAATTCGATCCTGGTAACCACATACAATGCTGGGTGTGGTGACTCACGCCCACCAGCCATCAATACCACATACCACAGTGCCAGGCAGTGGCTCACGCCTGTAATCCCAGCACTTGGGAGGCAGAGGCAGGAGGGTTGCTGAGTTCCAGGCTTGCCTGGGCTACATAGTGAGCTGAGGGCCAGCCTGAACTACAAAGCAAGACCCTGTCTCAAAAAAAATTACCACATGCTTCAGACTATTCATTTTTTCACTCATTCATTAAACAAAGATATGCTAATCACCTATGTATCCAAACACCATATGTTATGCACTACACACTTGAGGCCGTCCCAATCCATCACTTTGGTTTATACCTCTTCATTTTATATTATATATATTATATAAAAACATATATATTATATATTATATATATATATGTATCTTATCTAGTTTACAAAATTTTAAGTCCTTTGAGGGGCTTGCATTGTATTTGTAGCACAAATAGGAAAAACATATAGCATGAAAACTATAAACCTATGCCTCTTCCAAGGAGGACATGACTAATCAATCACAGCACTCATACCCCCTGAGCTTGAATATGGTTCCAGAAATTCTTTTTAACATTCTACTGTCCCCACAACTAGCTATCACTGAGGAGTATCCTCACCTATGTTCCCATTTTGTAATAAAAAAAGAGCCTAGACTTTGGAGTCTGACCAAAGTATACTAAATCCTGAGCTGCCACGTATTAGATGGATGCCTTGTTTCTGTTAATTTTATAAAATATAGATAATCCTGCCCACTTCGCTGAGTTGTGAAGAGAATAAGACAACATATTTGAAACACCCGGCATACAGAAACTATCCAACAAGTGCTAACTGTAAGCATTATTACTTTCCCCCTAGTGCATCTCATAACATACTTCATATATAGGGATTGCTTAATAACATTAGCAACTGTAATGAAACAAAAAAGACCAAACCCCAGAGTAAATAAGAAAGAGTAACTTCCTCCCTTCATCTGTCTATCCACACAATATATCCCATATTCCTTCCAAACTTTTACTAAAACATATCTTGAAAGGCAGAGGAGACTTGCAGCATTTCCAATGAAAAATCCAGACAATGCATTTTTTTGTTCTTACATTCAAGCTTTTCTTAGCTTTACCTGATTTTGCTGGGGGATGAGGATTATAAGATCAGGTAGCACATTTGGGACATTTAGGGATTCAAAGTCAAAGGATAGGTAAACACTTGATTTTAACCACATATAAGCCAGGGTTAGGCATAGCCATTGGAGGACAACCCAATTATAGGGTATTAAATTGATCTGTGGATCTGCTATATTTGGGATTTTTATTTTCTGTCCACTATCTCTACCATTTGGGTTTTAAGAATTCTTTTTGTGTATAATAATTAAATATGGGACATAGCCATTGGGTATTTAATAGTCTGCTTGACAGTATGCTACAGTCAATATTGTGATCCTAAGCAAGGGATTATTAAGGTTACTCCGCCTCTCCAGAGTTAAGTTTTATTATCCATATCAGCACAACATAGTCACTTCATAAATATTACACACAGCCAATTCCCTCCTTACTTTGCTTTTGTCTAATGCCATTGAAACCAGCATGGACAGGGACATGGCAAGGCACTATGACACAGAGAAGTTGAAGTAAATGAAATACAGGCAGATGTTATTAAAAAAAATCACCTATGATTGAGTTGGTGAACTGCACTTTGAAAACAGTGCCTTTGTGTGACATTTCATAATTTCTAGATAATGCTGGAATGCATATTCATGAGATCTTAGATGTATACAACTTTTCTTGGTACATTATTCAGCATTTGCTGAATTCCGATATAACATTGCAAGTTTAGAACACAAGAAATGAAATCCTGACGGATTGACAAAGGAAACAAATAGGAGCTCTTACTTGATAAAGTGCACTGCTATACTGTGACAGCATTCGTTCATCTGACACATCTTTATAAAAACTTACTATGTCCCTGGCACAGCAGGATACATTAGAAGCACTAGGGATATAGCTGTCAACAAATCAGGCAAGGTCTCTGGTCTCTAAAATGTCTGAAAGATGAAAGAAACAGGGTGATTTTAGGTAGTGATATAAGCTATGATGAAAATAAAGTGGTAAACTAATATGGAGGGATACTGCTGGGATTCTCTACATAGGAATGTGCTTTCTGTATAAGGACGTCTAACAGCCAAGACCAAGATAACAAGAAGTAGCCAGCATTGCAAAGATCTTCGGGAAGAGTGTTCCAGGCAAAGAGAATAGCAAGGGTAGATAGTGGAAGCAATTCTAGTACCTTTAAAGCTTATTTTAAAATAACAGTACAGGAGCTGAGTATTTGGTTCAGTGGCTTTGCCCCCATCTTGCAAGCGCAAGGTCCCGAGTTCAATTCCTGATACAAGGAAAATAAAATAACAGTACAGGATCTAAATCTATCCACAACTAAGCTAACTAGCAAAACATGTTCATAAGGAACATTTCTGAACATGCTTATGCAACCTCTTTGTCAGCTCTTCTCAAAGAACTGTTTGATGACCTTTTTGACTTTGAATATATGGATTATTTTTTCAAAATAATACCTCTGAAGACTGAGACGCTTCCTGCATTTTTGGTTACTGCTCAATAACTGAAAGCAAATACCACACACTGCTCTTGCACATCTTTCAATTCGTGGGCTCTTGGTAATTCAATATTTTCTTAAAATGTCAAGAATACCTGAATATTTCAAAGGGCTTCCTTTGGATGATAGGGGAGGCATTCTGTGCCAATGGATAGAAAAAACATCTATCATTTCAGACCCTAAAGTCTGTCTTGGAGAACTGTCAGGTCAATGTGTATTTGTGATCAGGAATACTGTCCTAAACATTCAAGAATTTTAAAAAAAGTATTAACCATATAAATTTCATGGTTGTGTAACTGTAACAAAATTGATGTTATTTTTCCTAGACTTCAATTTCATTATTTGTAAAATGCAGAAAAGAGACTAAAAGTTCTAGAAAATATATATATATATATATATATATATATCACAAGTTATATCTCTAGCACTAATTTCTAATTAATAATTAGTGGATATTCCATAAATACTCACTCAATAAGCAAATAGCCAAAATGCAAGTGCACTTCTCATTCTGAACCAATGGAGGGAGGACTGGGGAAAGGATGGAGAGAGGAAGAAGAGAGAAAAAACAGAATGAGTTTTTTGTGATACTAAAGCTACAGTCTTTTAGGAACTATTTCTTACCTAATGTTTAGTGTTAAAAGAGAGCCACACCTTTTATGATATGATGAGGATGGTACTGAGTAGTTGCTTTATACTTGATTTCCTTTTCTTAGCAAAAGGACAGGTTAGCATACTGCATTACTCCCTAGGTGTTCTATTTTTTTTTAATTATCTTCGAAGCCAGGAGTCATGAGGTGATACCTAAACTTCCCTGCAGCATCAAAATTCTGTGAGATAGACCTTTTGACTGATTAATTTGAACTGGGTAACTATCACCAGAGGGGTTCGGCACCATGGACAGGCCTAGAGGTGGGCCCTTATGCGTCTGTACAGATTTTAAATGGGCAAAACAGGCTGCTCTACTTTGAGAACAGCAACCTCAGTATAAGCACACAACTCCAGCCTAATACTAAATTAATGACTTTAAGTCTCCACTTAATGAAATATTCAGGTTATGATTACACTTAATTTCATTAACTGCATTCTTAGACTACTGTAATGAGATTTCCTTTTCAACTTGTAATTAACTTTATTGAGACTGCTTATTGGGATTTTTAAGGCTGTTCCCTAAAACCTTACTATAAATTATTTTAATATATGTATTATGATATTAACTGTATTACTTAATTTATATAGCCGGTTAATTTTTAAAAGAAAAATGCAATACTAATCTATTCAAGAGAAGGACAGCTGACTGAAGGCAGAAAGCCCTCTGAAAAGAACTTGTCTTCAGCTTCTGAGACCTGACCCTGAATCCTCGGTCTTCCTCCTCCAGACACAGTGTTCTTATCTTCCTACCAAAATCAGTATGACTTGACCCAATCAAGATCCTCTTTTCTGTTTAAGCAACTGGTATAAAACTCATCAGATCTGCAATAAAAACCTGTATTCCAACACTAAAAGGTTTTATTCAATCAAAAGTGAGAAAAATGAAACTGTTCAGCATGCCTTGCCTCTGTTCCTTGGACATTTGTTGTGGAGCATTTTTCCTTCGCAAGAAAATATAATCAGCTGCTTTGGACAAGCTGCCCTGACCTTTCTTCTCTTCCTGTAGCCCTTGGACTTTGTGGAGCTTTCTGCTCACTCCCAGGGAAACCTGCACTTATTCCTCTAATGCTTTTTAGCAATTGCCTGTCTGTTTTGCTGTCTCCCACACTAGACTGCAAGCTCCAAGAGGCTATTTCCTGCCTTCCATCCTCTTACTTGATCCATAGCAAGAAGTTTAATAAATGTTAGCTGAATGTTGACTGAGAACAGTAATTATGAGACACCAAACAACTAAAATCTGAGTTCACCTGAATAGGAATGGTGAGTTTATTTCAGTTGATTCATTTTGAAAGATCAGCGTAGTCGAATGTAGCAATTTTTAATAAGAATGAATAAATAGAAAAAAAGGGAAAAGAAATATAACCTGATATAGTACACCATCAGAGTGGACCCCTAGGAAAGGCACAAGAAATACAGATTTAAGGCCAGGCAGACCTGAGCTTATGTCCAGGGTCTAAACTCCTTACCAAATCTCTGTGACCTCACATAGGTTACTTGAACATTCTGAATCAATTTCATCATCTATAACATATGGATGCAATATGCACTTAAATTATTTCACAGAATTGCTGTAGGAAGTAAAAAAAAAAATCATGCACAAGGGAAGAATAGAACAAAAGCTGTTGTTTCATGTATTACTCCTTTTTCTTCACAGCATCAACACACAGGTGTGTCACATCATTGAACCTACCTGTGAGAATGGAAATGCTCTCTAGAAGGAAATGTGTCTAACAGTACGCTCTCCCTAGTAGAAAGGAATGGAACTTGGCATCTTTTAAACTAAACCAGACACTGTGTTGAATACTTAGGTCTTCCTTACAAATAGTCCTACAGCTGATTGGGAAAGTGATACAGATTTAATTAGGCAATGCCATGTGGCCAGCTCTCAGAGCAGTGTTTCAGAAGGGCTCAGAAGATGACTTACAGAAAGTGATTTTTCCCCCCTTTACAAGTTCTGCTTTCTGTTGTTTGCACACATCCACCCAAATGCACAATCTCATTTTCTAAGTGGAATATAAAATGTATTTGGGGACACACACATTCCCACTAGCTTGGTCTGCTGCTATGAACAAAATATTAAGATCAATATTCCTAACAGAACAAAAGCTCATGTGTTTTAAACAGGAATAGAAGGAAAACAAAAGAGAAGAACAAATGTCTGAGCATGTGCCAGCTGCTTTTTCCACATTATTTCCTTGTGAAAGAATTGACAGTTTCTTCTGCCCTCATTTACATCAAAGTAGTAACAAATATAACACGTGTATGCACGCATGCGCACACACATGAAGTGTTATCACTGACCCACAAAGTAAAAACATTTGTATTGTGAACAAATCTGCACTGTGAATTCAGCCTAATGGCACCATTACCCTGTAGTGAACAGCTAACTTTAGCACAAATGTTCACTTGTTCCACAAATACCAATACTAACAACCAATATTTATGTTACCAGGCACTACAGTGAATTCCTTATGTGTACTAGTTCATTTAATCCTCGCAATCATCTTGTAAGGCAGATTCTACTGCTTTCACAGAACAAGAAACTGATTCAGAGAATTAAATTAATTTATCCAAGATTGCACAGCTAATCAGTAACGGAACAAGCCCAGCTCTCACCCTCTGCTTCCTCATTACACTACCTCAGATTCAAATTAGACATTTGAGAGCTGGAGATTTAGCTCCGTGGTTCTGGCACCTGCCCAGAAAGTGCAAAGTCCCTGATTCGATTCCCATAACCACATACAACAATACCAAGCGTGGTGACTCATGCCCACCAGCAATCAGTACCACACACCACAGTGCTTGGTGTGGTGGCTCACTCATGTCATCCCAGCACTCAGAAGGCAAAGGCAGGAGGATTGCTGAGTTGGAGGCTAGCCTGGGCTACATAGTGAGCTCAGGGCCAGCCTGAACTACAAAGCGAGACCCTGTCTCAAAAAAAAAAAAAGAGAGAGACATTTGAGATTCTTCTGAAACACTGAATTCTTCAATAGAAAGGTAGCAGTTTTTTTTTTTAATCTAACACTTAAATTCATTTCAGGCTACAGCACTAAACTTACAAATGTTTTTAGCTGACCCAGCATACATCATTCCTCTCTTTTATTAACTATATGAGTTACTAACTCATGTGTCAAAACCATTAAAAGTCACACATCTAGAGACAGAACAATTGGTCTGCTCAACTGTGGAAAAGGACATTCAAGTTTCCCAAACAAGTTGGCAGCTGTGACTTTATAAATGAGAGTTCAACCCCTTCAAGAGGTAGAATTAGTCAAGCTCCTTTAAAATTCAAAACCCCAAGTCCTGCTAAAGGGTTCCACTGGGACTCATACTGAGTTATGCTAGAGATTCATTCATTCATTCATTCAGCAAGTATCTACAGTGAACATATTCTTAGCACTAGAAATAAAAGAGTACATCAAATGAAGGCATCCCTGTATACTCCCAACGAACATGAAAACGTCACTACTCTCCCTCCCCCTCCTATGTACGTATTTCCTGGAAAACATGTCCCACTTCTGCCCTGAGAAAGAATGCTACAACACCCTCCTCTGCCCCCAACTGACTGACCCAGGATCGGCTGAGCCAGGGAAGTCAGACTATTGGCTAATCAGAAGTCAATCAGATTCTCTCTCACTCTCGATAATTTGAACCAAAAAACCAGATTCAACCCTTCCTCATACCTGAATGAGATAACCCATGAGCATCCAATAAAGTCCAAGCCATGGAGTCCAACCAAGGTTAGAGTTCTGGATCCTCCGCTTATTAACTATGATATTATGGACAAGTACTCTAATTGTTTATATTCAGTTAGATATGTTTTCAAATATATATATATATATATACACACACACACACACACAAATGAAAATAGAGAGGAAAGAATTATAAATATATCTAGGTATTTTGTTACCTGACTACAATATTTTTCCAATTTTGCTTCACCTACCGCTTCCCACAATTCTATATTTTTTCAGGAATATTTTTAAAGCAACTCACAATCATTCTATTACATGAGTTAATTTTAATGAATCTCAGTTTTCTTGTTCATCCAATGGAAACAATGGTACCTCGCCTTAGGCTTTTCACTCACTGAACAAGCATTTATGGAGTTGCTGCCACAGCCAGCCTTGTTCCCAGTGTGGGCGTACAGCTATGACAGTACTGAGCATTTTCCCCATGGAGTTTACACTATCAGGGAAGAGGCAAAGATTAAAAAAAATAATAATAGCGAGTATACAATTGTAGAGGAAACAAAATGTTATAAAGATAATGATGGGGAAGTGGGGAGCTGCTGGTAACTCGGGGGCTGGAGATAAGCAAGAAAGGCTTCTCTAAGGAGTTAGCAATCAGGACAAAAAGTCCAAGAAAGGAGGCCAGATTCTCAAAGGCATGGGAGACACAATGTAGGCTAGCCTGGCTACATGAGAGGTGTCCTAGTGTTAAATGAGCCAATATATGCAAAGCACTTAGCACAGTCCTGCTACACTGTAAGTGCTCAATAAACGCTTGTTGTAAAAGAAGACTCAGGATGGTAAGTTAGACGTACATTTTTGAATTTCCTAGGGGGCCAATGGATTTGTAGGAAATAGCCCCCAGTTTTTAAGCACATTAGGAATATCCATGCTGGCATTTCCAAAAATCAAGTGTAGGATATCTCAGGTACTTTGGTAAATACGGACAAATGAATGGGCCTAGACATGAGCTTTATAAGCTCTTCAGAAACTCAGCTATGGATCTGCTTTTTGATTTCTTCAAATCTACTCAGAATCTTCCTAGGTGAACAGGAGGTGTGCCTAGAATACAGAAGCCTCATCTTTCCAATGGATTCTGTGTCCTAAAATACCAAGTTAGCATTTGTCCTCAGTTTAAGGGAGATCTCTCCTGCTCACATTATGTATGAAATACACAGTGTGACATCAACCAACTGCCAAAGCAGGGTTGCGTACGTACAAAGACATAAGAGTATACTGTCCCACTAATATGTCCTAAAGCATAGTCCAGGCAGCAGCAGTAAGGCCAACTTCCAACACTGACTAGGTAAGTAACTGTAGGTGGGTGTTCCCAGGAATGCTAGGAGATAATTTCTGTAATGTAGCAATAGATTTATTCACTGTTGTTTTCCATCTTTACCAATTACTGTCTACTATATTGTACAACCAACATTCTAGCATTACAGGATTCTGTGGTAAAGACAGCATGCTGTCCCATATTGGATGGTGGAACAAACAGGGGATATAAGTAAAGAAACTAGTAGAAGTCCAACAGTGTCTATAGTTTAACTAAAAAGAATGTACCAATGCTGATTTCCTGGTTCTATTATATGTCCTATGTAAGAAGTTAACATTAGGAGAAAGTGGGTAAGGAGCATACAGAACTCTATATACAGTCTTTGTAACTCTTCTGTAAATAAAAGATTACTCCAAAGCAAAAATTTTTATTTCAAAAATTGTGATAACACCACAAACTGGAAAACATCGGTCCGGTTTTTATCCATAGCACCTTACCTACACGTCCTATCCTAAAGACGATTGTGTGGGACTTACACTTACCTTTTGTCCCCACTAAAGGTGGAGGGATGCCAGTGGTAGGCAGGGAGGTTGAGGTGAGAGAGCCGGTGCGTTCATAGAACCTAAGGACAAACTATGCCATCAAAAGCAAACTATAATTATATAGAAGCTGAGGATCATTTTGTAGAAAATCACTCTCACCCTGAAATCTACATCCTATTAATCAAAGAGGTCAAGGCCCTTTTGATTATTAGCCTAAATATTTTTAGGCAGTATCCCTGAATGCCTGGAAAGAACATGGGCAGCATCAGCTGAAGAAAACTCCATCTTTGAATACAAGGCAAGTCTTGCATATCAGAAGATAAATCAACTCCAAAAAATTTACTAAGGAAGGCTGGCAAAGATTGACCCTTATGGGAGCCCTCTCCTCCCGGTTTGGCTTCATCCAATTTTTCTCCATCTCCCTTCCAAACACCTAGAATGCTACATCAGATGTTGGCTCTCTTAGCATCTGACATAAAGGAGAGAGATCAGAAAGTGAATGAACATTGTATTAAGAAAATGAAGAGTAAACATAAAATTCTTTCTGTCCACAAATTTATGAAAGACTACAAGCTTTTTATTTTTCTTGTTCAGACATTCTCACAAATGCTAAGAATAAAAGGACTGGATCAATGTAACAAAATTACATGAAATTAGCAGCTGTGGCAATTCTTGTAAGAACATAGTGTGTGTGACATTACTCCTTGGGGTTTACCAGGAATGTTTCAGGCGAGTTCCATTCAAGAAACTATTACAAAACACTATATCCCTTGGTTTTAAAAGATCACCAATTACTGAGGCACAATTATAGACCAAAACCAAGACACATAAATAAATCAAGGGAGTCTATTACAGCATAGTTCTGAATTACTTAGTACCTGGACATCTCTAAGCAATAATTTATTTTCATCCAACTTCAAACAAAAGCCCCCTAATATTTTTTGGGTTTTTGTTTTTGTTTTTGTTTTTTTTTAGTTTTTTGAGACAGGGTCATGCTTTGTAGTTCAAGCCCTGAGCTCACTATGTAGCCCAGATAAGCCTCAAACTCAGCAATCTTCCTGCCTCTGCCTCTCAAGTGCTGGTATTACAGAAGTGAGCCACCATGCCCAGCATTGTGGAATATGGTACTGATTGCTGGTGGGTGTGAGTCACCACACTCAGTATTGTTATATGTGGTTACCGGGGATTGAACCAGGGACCTTGCGCTTGCTAGGCAGGCACTGGAACCACTGAGCTAAATCTCTGGCCCCAAAGTCCCCTAATTTAACTAGTATTCATTAATACCTCCCTGACCTTTCTTTCGCCTGATGGAATGACAAAACTTGGGTAACTTCAAGGAGTCTCTTATTCTGGCAGTGATTCAAAGTGGAATCACTAGAGTGGAAACTGCAAGTGAGAAACCTATCAACAGCCATTTTTTTTTTTTTTTTTTGAGACAGGATCTCGCTTTGTAGTTCAGGCTGGCTCTGAGCTCACTATGGAGCCCAGGCAAGCTTCGAACTCAGCAATCCTCCTGTCTCTGCCTCCCAAGTGCTGGGATTACAGGCGTGAGCCACCACGCCCAGCTCAACAGCCATTTTTTTATAGCCAGGGTCTCAACACCGCATCAATATCTCTGCTCCATAATCATGTCCCCTTACTTCTATTTAGATCCCAGGTACATCTGTGTTCAACTTACTTCTTGGTGCCCTCTGAAAGAGAAAGTATTCATTTCCATTAAAACCAAAACTAAACACAGCAACTGCCATGTCAGAGTTAGCGCCATTTACTACTTCTTTTGGGCTTGTAAGATTACATCATAAAACTTCTAATTGCTGGGCCAGGGACTTAGCTCAGTGGTTCTGGTGTCTGCCTTGCAAGCGCAGGGTCTGGAGTCTGATCCCCAGTAACCACATACCACAATGCCGGATGTGGTGACTTACACCTGTAATCCTGGCACTTGGGAAGCAGAGGCAGGAGGATTGTTGAGTTCGAGGATTGCCTGCGCTATATAGCGAGCTCAAGACCAGCCTGAACTACAAAGCCAGACCCTGTCTCGGAAAAAAAAGAAAACAACTTCCAATTGTTGAAACATTTTGCTGTAAAATATGGCTACATCTACTATTTTATTATCTAATTTATAAATAATTCCAACTTATTTAATATAGTACAATTTTAAAAATTGCATTTGGTGACCCATTTTTCCACCCATATAAACTGACTTTATGAACACATAGCAACAATTTCTAAAACCACGAAAAAAAAATTATCATCATGCAAAACCAGAGAATTCACATCACCTATGTTACATTTTGCAATCTTCCTAGACATGTGGCGCATGAAAATCTGCAACTGAACAGTCTAAGACTATGATTCAGCAAATAAAACAACCATGCTACTAGCAGGGCTTGAGCAAAGGACACCCAGACTGTGGAAATGTGCAGCACCAAAGCAGATTCTGTTTTCAGGAACCTCCAGCCACAACTAAATGCATCCTCTCAATTGTCTGGCTTTTGTTATTTTAAACCAAACCCTCTGCATTACTTTAATGTGGGGATTACTTGAAAACATAATTACTAGGAATAACCACAGTAATATGCAATTGTCAAAAATTAAACAATCTTATTTTTCTTCCACTCCCATTAGTCAGCACATCAGCTCCATAATGTATGTGGTATATACAGACTTTTGAAAGGGAAAAAATCTTTGGGAATGTACCAAGATCCCCACGTATGCTCTGGCTGCTGAAAAAGACCGACTGAAAAGCAGTCACAAAGGCAGCTCCCCCACACACACCCCAGCAGAACAATGGAACCACATTTGTTACTTTTGAATCTTACGTGCTTACTCCAAACCATTAGGACCACAAGTCAGTGCCTGCCACAACAATCACAGTGTTTTACGCATTTTTATAAACCTCTAGTTTTAATCTGTTGAACTTGTATTTAATTGAAAATAGCCTGAAACTTAAAAAACAGTTGATCTGTCTCAGGAGTAAGGTAAATAAGCGAATGGACTACTGTCTAACAGATGATGGTCAAAATAAAGCAACAGAATGAAGCAGGCACTAAATACCCAACCACTACTAACAAAGCCAGAGGGCCATTAGTTAATAGATTGATAAGATGAATCAATCAAGTTGTCTACCAGTCAATGGAAAAACCAACCATAAGACAGCAGCCAAGAGGATCCCTACATAACAGAAAGAATAGGAAATCTGATCACACCAAACTCGGTCTTATCTAAAAAAGAAAAAATAAAACGTTTAACTCATCCACAAGAGAAGCTCTTCACTGATACAAACACACACCGTGAAATCTGGCAATGCAACCATTGCACAGGTCACCATTGTGGGACTGGAAGTGGTCCACAGAGCTGTACTTACGCAGGTTGTTTATGGGGGCTCTTGTATCTATGTTCTCATAATGCTGGACGTGAACAACGATGTTCAGGTCTCTCTCCATGTGATCAGTGTTGCAATGGCCCTGGGGCCTCATGACATCTGCGAGTGCCCTGAAAGGAAAAAGAATTGGAATCTGTTAAATCCAAGCATGAGGTCACGTACCTGCCATGGGCCAAGCACTGTCCTTGTACACAAAAGACAAAGTCATTTCCCCCATGGAAGCACCATTCCAGGTGGAACTGGGACAAAGGATAACACATAATAAATAAAATCACTTCAATCAGAGGTTACATAACGACTTCATACAGACTTGTTCACAAGCTCTTTACAACAATGCAATAGGTGTCATTTGCCCCATAAAATGCTGAGAATTAATGATGAATACATGTATCATGAATCCTCTCCATGGATTTAGTTCTTCCTTTATATCTAACACAAATGCCAACACTCCATGTATAGCGATGACCAATATTAGTAACAACAGCTAACATTTAGCAAGTACTTACCATAACCCAATCATTACGCTAGTCACATTATGTGCCTTAACCAAGAAAGCAGACAAATACTTCATAAAAATTATTACCCATTTTCAGATGAGCAAAGGCTCAGAGGGGTGAATTGACCTGCTCAAAGTCCCTCTGTTGCTAAGTTGTGTGGCAAGCATTTGAACTGGTCCATTAATTTTGTTTCAAGAAAATGGGAACAAAATTCAGACTCTAGCAATGACCTTCATAATTGGTTGCAGGTTCATAAATTCAGTGTTTTCATACAGAACAGAGCAAAGACAACTGTCAAACAGATAACACACCTTAAGATCTGGCCTTCCAACACTTTTTTCCACTTTGTCCTTGGCCATGTGTTTATTTAAACAATGTCTTTAAAAGATACATGGTATAGTATAGGTATAGTACATATTGTGTGTGTTTTACATAAATGGTGTTTTTAACAATATACCTGTGTTTCTTCCACTGTTTATCCAATATGAGATTCAGCTACATTGCTGAATGTGAATTTCTTTCAACCCTCAAAACCACTGCACAGTATTCCCTTGTACACAGTTCCCAAATTTCACTCACCTGTAGGGACGACAGTCTCCACATGCAACAACTAGTAAGGTGGAGGGACCAACCAATCAGAATGGACGCCAGCTACAACATCCAGCTGCTCCGTTACAATCCAGTAGACCATGAGTTCTGCTTATTACTTCCCCTAGTATGGACATCTACAAGGTCAAGAGCTTCTCGAACCCTGTGAACCACACTGCAACCATCAAGCCTCCTCTCTGATCAGGGAGCATTTTTCCCAGTCTACACACCCACAAGTGATAGCGCCATATTCTAGTGCGTACCTAGTTATCCTCGCCTAACCAGCACCCTCTGAATCCACATACAGGAAGACAGAGAAGGAAGACGAACTGCTTGGGAGATGCCCACAAAGACTACCTATGGGCCCAGCAGCCTCAGCCTTTCTGCAGAAACCCACCTTACCACTACAGTAAATCTCACACTGTGAGCTGCCAAGTGGTGCCATCAGCAGCCAGGGAACTGGATGCTAGTTTCTGCAACCATGGAGGCCCTGCGAGTCAGAAACCCCAGGGCTGGGGCCCATGAAGGGCATTTTCACAGGGCTTCCAAGTGTGTCTGTTGCACATCTAAATTAGAGACTATGCTACCACAGAGAGGCCCTGAGCTTCAGAGAAGGCTTGATCATGGTGCAATAGTACTATGCAGCAAGAATCACAGCAGGCGAGAAGTCTCAGGGGTGAAAGACACCTAGGTCAGCACAGCAAGAGTCCCATACAAATTGGAGGGAAAGACAGAGTCCACTAAGAGATGGAGAATAACAACAGAGCTCAATCATTTGTTCATTCCACAAACATTTATTGTCTACTAAGTGCCGTGCATGATACAAGGCCCTGGGGATACAGCAGTGCACAAGATGAACGAGGTCGCTGCCTTCCAGGAGCTTATATTCTACGGGAGAGAATAAAAAATAAACATGTTAAATAAATAAGCAAGGGCTGCAAATAAACAAGCTAACAAAAAGCAACACAGCCAAGAAAGACGACGGATGCATAAGCAGCATTCTCCACAACAGCAAAAAGGAGAAACAATCCAACTCTCCATCAACACAAATGATCACAAAAGGAGTAACATGAAATGGGATATTATTCAGCCATGAAAATGAACAGATCCTCCACACCAGCTACAACATGAATGAAACCTGAAAACACTATGCCCAAGGGAAAAAAGCCAGACACAAAAAGCTGTGTGATGAGGCACCATAAAAAATACAGAGAATGTTTAAATTTTTAAAAACTTTTACAGTAAGTGACATATTGCTCAGACTTCCCCTTAGAATACTCTCCCTCACTTGGGTCACACTTAACCCATGACTCTTGCCACTTTCTGAAGCACTTCTAGATGTTCACTTTCATGAGTGTCTTCACACGGTATGACCTAAAATATGGTGAAGACTGCTACTGAGGCCATCCAAAGGAAAGACAGGCTTGTGAAAATGTTACCATGTGTCTTCATCCACCTTATGTGCTAGATCTGGGACCATGCGACTTCTGGCCCAAGTCAAAATGACCATAATGGGTGAATGTTTTGAACTGATTCAGTAAATGGACAAAGAGCACAACTAAAGACACAAAAAAGGACTCTGAGAACTATGGCAGGTTCAATGTAAGGGGGAGTATTCTGAGGAAGATTAATGGCAAGGTGTCTCTCACTGTAATGAACTCTTTAAACATTAGCTATATTTTTATCATACCTCATAGTATATGATTCTATGTATAGGAAACTATCTAGAATATACAGTTCTATAAAGAGAGAAAATGTAGTGGCAGTTGCCAGACACTGGGGGTGGGAGAGAGGGAATGGGGAGTGACTACTAATAGATATGAGAAGGTTCTTTTTTAGGGTGATGAAACATTATTAAAATTAGATAATAGACTGAAGGCAAACAGTGATGCTGAGTGCACAATGTTGTCAATACAATAAAAAATCACTGAATCATACTTTTTCAAAAACTCTAAATAGAGACACTGTGCTCAGGACAAGATTTCCTCAAGAGGTAGCATTTGCATGACAAGGGAAAAAAATGGATCTTGGGATACCACCGTGTGGATCAAGGATAACCTCCCCCCGCCCCCGCCTCATCCTCAGCATGGGGCACCTGGGAGGCGGTGGAATTGTTAGGAGGTAAAGTCCAGGGGATACTCTTTGGGTCATTGAGAGACATGGCTTTGGAGGGGACTGGGGAACCCTGGTCTCATCCTTTGGGCTTTCCTGGCCATGAAATAACAGCTTTGATCTATCATATGTTTCTAGCAAGATGTGCTGCCTGGCCACAGGCTCACACATCACCAGGCCCACTGTTCGTGGACTAAAACCTCTAAGACTAGAACCAGAGTAAACTTTTTCTCTTCCTCAATTGATTGTTTTAGGTATTTCTGACAGGGACAGAAAGTTAACACGCGTAAAGATGAGGCAATGAGCATTCCAGGCACAGCAAACAAAGTGCAAAGGCCCTGAGGCAGGAAAGAGGTCAGATACTTCCAAGAATAAGCAAGGAGGCCAATAAAGCTGAAAGAGGACAAACAAAAAGGGAGTATTAAAAGGTGTGGATTATCATGACCCATTTTACAGAATGCAAGACTGCCCAAGTGAACCCAGCTAATCAGCAGAGAGCCTGAGTAGAATTGCAATCCTGAATGTCTTTGGAGTAAAGTTCCTGCTCCTTCCTACCTCTGTGCAGCAAGCAGGGTCTGAAACTCAAGGGAGTCGCAGGGAAGGGGAGTTGGGAGACAAAGGACAGAGGCCTTCCAAACCTAACTTGCCTTTTTCACTTCTAAACAGGTTCTTCATCCTGAGCTTCAAGGGATCGCTGAATTCCTCTGTAATTGAATGGAAAATTTGTTTGTGCATTTTTCTCGAATAGGAAGTCATAGCTTTCACCATATTCCCCAAGGGTTTACCCCCAAATTCCAAAATACTCCAGCCTTTGAGAGGATAGCCAAGTAAGGACTCAGAATGGCCATCATGAACTTAGGCAGCACTGCCATCTGCAGATGCTCTGAGCTTCTGTTGAGTGCTGAAAATTATGAAATCCCAGCTACAAAGCCCAAGGCCACTTCCCCCAAGGCCATGTTCCCAGAACATGCAGTAGAGACAATGGATTCTTAGAGCCCTCCACTTCCTGGATGAGGAGTCTCTAAAGCATAAAGAGCTGGCATGGTGGCGGGGGGGGGGGGGGGTAGAATGGCAATGTATGGTCTTCAGTGATAAAAAATGAGAAATTGATTAAATCACACCGATTGATGTTGGCACCTACATTAGAAACACCTGCATCTGATGACAGGAATCGGCAAGGAAAGTAACTGCCAGAGCAATCCACCCTCAATGGGATACCTGGTCTGTTCTACAGACGTATATGTCTCCAGGTTAAATTATCTACTTTCAGCAATGTTAACCACCACAAAACAGACACATGGCTTAAAAAAAGAAACAGCCCCCCTGCCCAAAGCTCAAGACAGTTCTGGTACAGCAAGCCCAAGAAAACAACGTAATCCACTCACTTTACCAGCTATTCACAGGTTAAAATAGTGATGGTCTTTTTAGATTCAAGGGCCATCAGCCAAAAATAATTGAAACTCTCATGAAGAATATGAAGAAACCTTATTTATTAATGAAGAATATCACTCTCTGTGTACATTAGGCTTTGAGATTTCAGCTGCTAGTAGGAAGACATCAAAACTACCAACAGCCTTTCAAAGTGTTTATCTTCATTTCAGTTTTAAATTTCCATTCAAATGCTTTATAACTTACCTAATAATTGTTGATAGGTTGCATGTGTGCTTAGTAAAACAAATGTGCATATATTGGGGTACATTAAAAACAATTATGAATGTGTCAAAAATGTTAATGAATGAAACAGTGGAAAGACTTGATATGTCACAAACCAAACAACAGTCTATGTATTTGACATTTGTGTAGTGCACACAGTTTAGAGGTTTCTGCAGCTTTAACAAGCATTAGCATTACCTGAAGATTTTGTTAAATTTCACGTTCTAATAATTTAAGATGGGGCCTGAGATTCCTCTCGGGCTTCCAAATGACAAAGATAGTTCTGGTCCCCAAACCTCACTCTCTTGAGTGTCAGCTCTTAAGTGAACTATGAGGATAAGTGTCAGATGCCTAGTAGATTGGCCACCTGTGCCCAGATATCTGAGAAGACATTCTGGATACTTAGGTTCCTCATCATTCTAGATGCCATAAACATTAAAAAGGTAAATTGAAGGGCTGGAGATTTAGCTCAGTGGTTCCAGCGCCTGCCTCACAAGCACAAGTTCGATCCCCGGTAACCACATACAATGCTGGGCACGGTGACTCATGTCCACCAGCCATCAATACCACATACCACAGCGCAGGGCGTGGTGGCTCATGCCTGTAATCCCAGCACTCAGGAGGCAGAGACAGGAGGATTGCTGAGTTTGAGGCTTGCCTGGGCTACATAATGAGCTCAGGGCCAGCCTGAACTACAAAATGAGACCCTGTCTCAAAAACAAACAAACAAAAAAAACGAAAAGGTAAATTGAATAAAGCAGGCTACCAGCCCAATGTGGGTGGACCCCATCCAATCCCTTGATGCTCTGAATAGACTAAAAGGTGACCCTTCTCCAAATCAGAAAGAATTATCTTGTTTGACGGCATCAGAACTGGGTACAGGCTCTTTCTGGTTCCATAGCAGCCTGCTGGCAGCCGCAGCCTTAAATGAAAACACTGGCCCTGCAGATTTTAGACTTGCTGACTCCTTTAATAAATCTCCAGATGTATTGATCCTGTTCACTATACAGCCCTGCCTAAAACAGGTACCATGTTGAAAAAGCTACACTTTGATCCCCTGATATCCCTTAACCCAGTTCAGGACAATTGTGTTGACACATTACCTTTTTTGAGGATGAAAATGACTGAATACTGATGTTCATAAGGTTTGACTCAGGGTCAACTATCTGTACACTTCCTTCCTGTTGCCTGTCTCTCAATATCTGACTACTGGCTCTGGGAGGGTAGAGATCACATTTATACTATCCAGTGTTCTCGTAGTTTCCAGCACAGTACTAAGCACAGGTAGTACTCAATAAATACCTATCAAATGTCTGTCACAAAAAATAGGATACAAGAAAACAATTCTCACTGTTCTAGGGACTCAGGATATAGCTGCGAAGTGGAAGAGATGCTGATTGTCCCTGCATCCCTCCTGTGAGTGATAATGGAAGAGGACAGATAATAAACTAGTCAACCAATAAATTAGTAACTTTAGACCATAATACAAAATGAAGTAAATAACACTGCAGGATGGACTGGAATATGTGCAGAGAAGGAGCCTGGGTGGTCAGGAAAGCTTCTTAAAGAAAGTGACACTGGAGTCAACACTTCAAGGATGAGGTCAGAAGTCTGCTGAAAGAATCTGAGCCAACACAGTGGCTCCCATGTGAGAATGAACTTGGCCTGTCTGAAAGAACAAAAAGAAAGCTCAGCACTGTTTTTCTTTCTAACCACAGTGTACAAACACGAGACCCCATTAGTTCCAGAATTCCAGGTCCTAATGCCTTGCTTCCAAGCCTCCACGGGTCCCAAATGTTCAAATCATATCCTGAATTTGAAATACATGAAAAGGATTCCTGAGCATTGCTTCTTGCACAGGCAGCAGCATTGATTTTTTCCAGAATGCAGCAGTGATGGGCAGGAGTTAGCTTTCTCAGAGCTCATCAAACAGTACACTCAAAATGTGTGCATTTTATTGCATAATTTATACATCAATAAAGTAGATTTGTAAAATGCAAGGACTCAATCCCCAAGCAGCAGCAAACATAGCCTCCAAAAAAAATAATTTAGACTTTCTGTGGTCAACAGCATATGCATGCAAAGACTTCTAGGTTGGGGAGTTGGTCAAAGCCACTGGAAAGCCAGATGTGTGGAAACAGAATCAAGAAGGAAACCAGAGGACAAAAAGCAAGTGAAAGAGGGATATGCATCATCTGATGCCATTTCTTTGCAAGGGATCCCAGGTCTTCTAAAGCTTGTTTTCAAAACCCACAGGACACTATACTATGCAATTTGTCACCCACATTTTTTATTCTGTTTGAAGGTGAGCAAAATAATGGCATGTGTTCCCTACTGGCTTCAAGGCTAGAGTGCTTCAAATATGTTTCTGCCCTCAAGGTCATTTCTCACCAATGAATCCACCACGAGATCTGGCCCTGCCAGGGACAGATGCAGCAAACATTCCTAGACTTGATCTTACAGTGGTTCCTTGAACTGGCCCTGAAGCACATGCTGTGGTTCGCAGGCCATCAAGCACTTCTTTGTGATCTGAGAAGACCTGAAGTCCTGCAGCTTTGCGTACAAAGGCAGGCAGCCTAATGGTCGAAGACCTGTGCCCTGTCTCGCACTGCCTGAGTTGGAAGTGAGACTCCTCCACTCACCAGGATCTTGTTCATCCTCCTGGAAAGCAATCTGTGCTTCTGCAAATGGCACACTGTCATAGAGCCTACCTCATGGGGGAGGGGTGTGAAATTAAATGAGAATTTACACATACGCTTATGGCAAGATTGCAAATCCAGCAGAGATTCTTCGACATCACCTAGACAACACTTAGCAATGCATTCAATCTAGTCGTGCACAAATCTTTCATCCTATTTTGAACCTGCCAACCTCTCCTGCTCAGATTTCAATGCCACCCCAGAAAGGGAAGGAGACTTAGGCAATGGTACAGACCAAGGCTGGGCACAAAGAGTGAAACAACATCAACCTCTTCAGTAGACTAGAACAAGAAAATTTCAAAACTAAGATTTATGAGAAAGGCAAGAGTTGCTGAGCAGGAGCCATGCACAATTTTCAAGTTAGGTGCTCTCCACAACTGGGCCTCAGTGAATGCTCAACCTACAAAGAACTTTAGGCTCAGAGAGGTAAAGCAACCTTCCCAGGGTCAAACAGCTATTACAAACCTCAAGTAGAAATGAACTTCACTGACTCTAAGTGGACCTCATGCCGTTCTAACCAGAGTCTCTGTAGATGCCACAAATGAATGGCCTGGAAGGGTGGAAGTGGTCAAGGCAACTCAAGAGCTCCTAAAGGGGAAAGTCACTCTTTGGCCACAACCAATAAATTCCCTGGAAAACTGCAGACACATTGTCACCAGAGACGACAAACTCCTCAATCAGAAATTGGGGCCTGTAATCCCAGCACTCGGGAGGCAGAGACAGGAGGATTGCTGAGTTCGCGGCGGCTTGCCTGGGCACCATAGTGAGCTCAGGGCCAGCCTGAACTACAAAGCGAGATGCTGTCTCAAAAAGCAAAAAAAAAAAAAAAGAAAAGAAATTGGGGATTTCTGTATTAAGTCTCCCAGGTTAAAATATGGATGACTGATTCTAAGTTGGTTGTAAAATACCACACATCAAGACACCCTGATTGGATCCTGATTTTAAAACTCAAACTCTAAAAGACATTTCTGGTATGACTGGGAAAATGGGTACATTGCATATTTGACATCAGTGTGGAATTTGTGTTCTTTCTTGGGTTTGGTTGTGGGCTTGTGTTGAATGGAGGAAAGTTCTGATTCTTAGAGCTGTGCTGCAGAATGAAGAGACTAAGTCATGTCTGCAATTTATTTTCTAATGTTTCAATCAAAAGAAAAATTAAGGGGAAAGAGTTGAGGCAGAGAGAAGAACAAAACAAAAAAGATACAGAGAACATAAGAACAATAAAACAAAATGATGGTAACTGTGAAAATGAGACTAGCTGAGCTGGGCCTGGTGGCGTATATCTGTCATTCTTGGTACCCTGGCAGCTGAGGCAGGAGAATAGCAAGTTCGTGATCAGCCTGGGTAACTTCCCAAGACTATTGTCTCAAAATAAAATATACATGGGCTGAAGATACAGCATAGTGGCACGGTACCCCTGAATTCAATCCCAATACCACCAAAATAGATCAGTAGTTCTTGAAAAGGGGTAGTTTTTGTCCCTACATGACATCTCAAGATATCTACAGACATTTTTACTATTGCCCCTGGGGTGTGGGGTGCAGGGTATGTGCTACTGGCATCTAGTGGGTAGAGGCTAAGGATGCTGCTAAATACCCCATAACGTACAAGGGAGTCCTCTGAAACAAAAGATTACCAAGCCCCAGATGTCAACAGTGCCAAGATTAAGAAACTCTAACCTAAATGAAGGATATACTGGAGTCCCTTTTATCAATCTTTCCTATTTTTTCTATGTTTAAAAATTTTCACAATAAAAAATTACAGAAAACTTTAAAAAGAAAATACTCAAACAGAATTACCTTGCATACCAAACAAAACCTATCATTATACTTCGGTAACCACAGCTGGCTCTTCTTTACAGTCATGTACCCCAGTAAACAGGGATCACCTGTGGCTGCTGTGGCAGCAGGTGAACAAACACTTGTACAGTTCTTACAGTATCACAGTAAGCCCCCACCTTTCCAGAATGGCCATCTTTCTCAGTCCCAATCAGCTCAGAAAGGAAGCCACATGCCCAGGACTCTGTGCCTATATGCCAACATGCCAGAGACTTCTGCTGGAAAACACAAACTCGCTCATCGTCAGGGGAAAAGTGTACCACGGGAGTCTAGCCACGTGTTGCACATCCTTGAAGAGAAAGGGCTTTTAGGCAAATGAGAACAAACCCCTTTTACTGTATTTTACAGCTCCAGACAAAAATTAAGGGGCTATTGCTGGCAGGTTAATTCCACATGGTAATGCCTTGCTTATAGCAGCCTCTCTTCTGCCATGCTTGGGGTGGGGGGTGGCTCCCACTGGAACAAACCTTAACACCATCAGGCAAAAGCTGTGAGCCAACGGCTATCCTGGGACCCCCTGAGCTTAACTTCAAAAGCAGTGCACAAGGCATTTGCAGGGAACCTGGGAAAGCCCAAGAACCACAGAAAGGTTATAGACAAGGAGAAAACAAGCAAGCCACAGAATCTAAGTAAGACACTCACACTGGCCTTCCTCCTTTCTCTAGGATTAACTGATCTCCTGACTCTCAAGTATTCCCAAATCCAAGACCAGTGTTTTCCCAAAGTGTAGACCACTTTATCTCACAGTAATTGAAAAGAGTTGTTAAAAGCTGATTTCTGGGGCCTTCTCCAAACCTACTGATTTAGAATGTCCATGGCTGGAACTCAAAAATCTGTGCCTTGGAAGCTCCCCTGGATTCTGGGGCTGGATTTAAAAACATTTGCCCAAGTAGGTACCAAGTCAAACCAGGAGAATAGAAAATGCAGTTTTCTGTGAGTTTGGGCAAAGCCACCTTACATGTGATATGATCTTCTTGTATGTAAATGGTAATTAAAATGTCACTTCTCTCAGGGTAGTTGTGAAAATGAGAGCTTACACACAGATTCAGACATGCACACACACATATGCACATACACACACACACCTGTTACAGTGCCTGCCACCAGCTCTGTGCTCAGCAGGTGCTCATTAGTTATTTTTTCCCTGGTAACAATTGGTTGAACATTACAATCACCTGGAAAGGTTTTTAAACTACAGATGCTAAATTCTGATTTAAGCAGTCAAGAGTGGAAGCCTTGGCAACAAGATTTTTTTTTTTTAAGCATTACAGGTGATCCCAAACAGCACCAGAGTTGAAAATTATTAGAAGCTGCCAGTAAAAGGAAGGAAGGAGGGAGGGAGGGAGAGAGAGGGGTGGGGGAGGGAAGAAAGAAGAAGAAAATCAACATTTCTCTCTTTTTAACAGTATGTATCTCCATCTTCAGACCTTGTGTTGAGGAGCTGCTGCCCCAGAACTGGGGACCCCTAGGCTAGATGCTGCTTCTAAGGGGTTTGCCCCTGGTACCTACAGAAGACTGTAGTAGCAACCTGGTTGGCTGGAGTCCTCTTTCTCCCCAACAGCTCCGCCAAGGACAGAACCAGAAGTTGAGCCCCTCCTGGGCCCTGAAGCATAAGGGAAGAGCAGTCTCTCCAGGATACAAAGACCCAGAGGTCAGCTCCTTCCCCCAGCATCCCAGCTCTGCGCACATCAAGGTGCCTTTTGGGTGGCGATGTCAGCAGTTAAGTGGAAAGGAGAGGCGAGGCAGCCTACCTGCCTCTGAGAAACGCGTCCCTCCGAGGCGGCCTGGCTGCCGCAGTCCTGCGCCCTCTGCTCACCCTGGCCTTAATGCAACCCCTGCGTCACTAGGAACCGGCCACGGGATTGAGAGGTGAACAAACTAAAGGACTCGGAAGGACTGGAGACAGGGCACCCTGGGGTTGTAGGACATGGGTGGTGCAGGCGCTGTACTGTTTAGTAGGTCAAGGTTTCTTCAGCCCTTAGCGCTTACTTCCGTACTGCAGGACCTCACCATCCACCACCGACAAGAACTTCCTCACCTCTTCCCCACAAATCCTTCCCCCACTGGGGGAAAATTCATCGGATACTCTGCATATAAATAGAAAATAATTACTAGTGAGGTGGAGATGTTCCTTCGCCTATTTTTGGTGGGTCTCTTTGTTCGGATTTTTTAGGCATGCACATGGAGCACACGCACACACGCGCGCCCGCGCGCACACGCACACACACAGCCCCCCCCTCCCGTGGTTGTGTGGGAGGGAGGGAGGGATGGGGACACTGCGACTTCACAGCCCAGGCTCGGAAAAGGTCTGTCAAGGCTAACGCTCCAGCCAGCCCGCTGCTCAGCTGCCGCTCCAAGCCCGCCTGCCCAGACCCGCACTAACCCCTGGCCGCTGCTCCCCTGAGGCGGAGGCTGCATGCTCAGAGCTGTGTCCTCCGCCTCCAAAGTTACTGAGTTGTGCGAATCAATTTAGACACTTTTTGAAAAGACAGAAAGAAAAAGCAAAAGGCAAATAGCTCTATTAATCCCCAACTGCCTTCTTCCATCCGCTGCGACTTGCCCGCGCTGGGGGGGACTTGCATAATAAATACAGCAAAGAGGAAAGTTGAAAAAACTGGGCGCTTGGGAGGTGAAGTCGCGCGTGGAGAGGGTGAAGGACCGTGGAGTCCGAACCAGCTGGGAAAAGGGGCACAGAGCGCGGTGATGGTCGCTAACTCGGGCAGCGAGAGGTGGTGGCCGGAGAAGGGGACAAGGAGATAAAAAGAGCAGAGAAGGTGAACTTCCAACCCTGGAGACCTCAACGCAGGAGCGGCCGCTCTGAACTAGGGTTTGCCCCCCCCCCCGCGTCGGCCCCTCCTTCGCCTCTTTTCCGCTAGTCCTACGGCACTCACTCCTTCCCCCGTTCCCTCCCCTCTCACACGCGCGCTCGCGGGCTCTCACACGCCCCCTTCCCGGTTGGGTTCGCCTGCCTCTGTTTACCCAGAGGGGAGCATCTGGAGCCCGAGGGCTGCTGTGGGTCCCCTCCGCCAAAACCCCAGACTTCGGAACCGGAGGCTCCCAGGCTGCACGCCTCCAGTCCGTCTGGGTCGCGGCGCCAGGGGGCGGCAAGACGGCGAACGGTCAGAGACCCTTCCACACACACCGTCACTCCCACCCGCGCCGAGCCCGCAGCCCCCTCACCGCACGCAAAACCAAAGTTGGCTTTTCGGGTAACATTCCTGGTGGAGAGGCCGGGTGGGGGGAGCAGCCACTGCCCGAGATGAGCTGGGGAGCCTGAGAAGGGAAAGTGACGCCCGCAGGGGAGGACGAGGGGAGGCAGCCCACCTGGACATGTGCTCCCTTTGGGGCCGGTGTGCTTTCTCCAGCCCCAGCTTGGTGAAGATACCCACGAGCACCATGACAGCCACCACCCCGCAGATGATGTAGACGATCAGGTTGGTCTTGTCCTTGGTGGGGTCGTGAAGGGGGTCGTCCTTGCGCGCAGGGGGCTTGCCGGTGTTGAGCCAGAGCGGCGTGTCGTAGTTGGTGCAGGTGCTTTGGTTCAGTCGCCTCTTCTTAAACGTGCAACAGAACCGGAAGCCACAAGTCCCGCAGCAGAAGATGAAGTCGCCCGAGCTGCAGTTGAACGGCGGGTCCCACTGGCCCATAACATCGAAGTACCCCCGACAGAAGTCCGGCGTGGGCGCCCGAGTCGGGGGCGCGTCCGAGACCCCGGCGCCCTCGCCGGCCTCTCCAGAGGCGGCTCCGGAGCGATTAAGCCCCGTGAGCACCAACACGCCGCCCAGCTGCGCCAGCTGCCCGTGCCCGGCTCGCTCCTGCGCCCGGCACACGCGGGCGCACAGCTCGGTGAGGAAGCAACCCAGAAGCAGCCGGAGGACGCGGCGCATCCTGTCTCCCAGCCCAGGCTCGACCGCTCGGCCGCTGCTGGAGCCGCTGCAGCCGCCTCTCGAGGCGCGGCCGAAGCTGCCGAGGCTGCTGCCGGGGGCTGCGAGCCGCCGAGGGCCGCACATGCAGGGAGCGGCGCGGGGCGCTCGGTGGTCGGCGGCCACTGCGCTCGGCTCAGCCTGCGTTCGCCTCCAGCGCGCCGCGCGGCGAGGGGCCGGCCGGGGAGGAGCGCGCCAGGCCGGTGGGGGGAGGAGGAGCGGGGGCAAGCGCGGGGTGCAGGTCCGGCCGGCCACAGTGGGAGGCGGGGGCGGAGAGCCGGGGAGAGTCGGTCTGTGCGCGCCTCTCCTCCGCCAGCGGCTCGGGACTCGCCACCCCGCGTCCGCTCACAGGAGCCTCTCGCCTCTCCAGCTCGCCAAGTGCGCCGGAGAAAGCGAAGCGACACTTGTGGAATGAAGGGGAGGGCAGGAGGGGGGAGGGGAGGGGAGGAGGGCGGGCAGAGGAGGCGCGGGCTGGGGCGGGGGGGGGCGGGCGCGAGCGCGAAAGGGGCGGGGGCGCGGAGCGAGGTGACTGGGGCGGGCGGGAGCGAGTTGGGGGGCGTGCAGAACTCAGCGGGGCTGGCGGGAGGGGAGGAGCGAGCTTGGCGACCGCGGAGGCTGGAGGCGCTGCTTGGATTTCCCGGCAGGTGGAGGCCCGCGGCGGGACCTTCCGCGCCCTCTCGGGGCGGGAAGTGCGACTCAGACCTGCCCGGAGCGCAGAGGTGGCTCCGCCCGAGGCTTTTTCTGGGGTGCGCGCGCAGAGCTGCTGCTGGAAGCTGCCCACAGGGAGGGGGGGGGGTGACTTGGAGAGAATGGGGGCAGATTAGATGGCTTTTACTCCAAGACCGGCTGGGCGCTGTGCGGTCAGGATATCCCTACCAGGCGTGCGGGGGCGCCTCGCCCTTCCCGGGGCTGTACCGTCTAGCCCGGTTTACGACCTGGATGGCTGGAGCCCCTGGGCCGAGGCGGAGACCTAGGCTGAACCGGGAAGGCGGGGTGGCGTGTCCCTGGGCCGCGGGTAAGGCCCCCGTGAGAGGGAACTGGGATGAGCTCGCGAAGGGACTGAGGGGGCTAGGAGAGCAATCGGACAGGGCGTAGGCCACCGGGTTCCGGAGGAACTCCTGCAGCCCTCGGACCTGCAGTCCTCTGGCCCTTTTCGCCCCCGCAGCGTTCTCTGCGCTCCACAGGAGGGCACACCGCGGCGCCGCCTCTGCGCTCCAGGTTCCGGCGCCGCGCAAGGCCTGGGCACCCAACCGCCACCACCCTGCCTTCCTAGAGCCCGCGCATTGGTCCCCGGAGCTGGCTGGCCCTAGTCCCCAAGGAGCCCCCCGGACCTCCTCACCAGGAGCTGCAGCTTTCGGCCTGTCTTCATCACCGTCACCTCACGTCTCCTCGGCGTTTCCCAATCCTGCCCTCTCTCCCCTAGCAGACTCAAGCCATCCCGGCCCTCACCCATTTCTCCCACTTCTTCCTCTCTTGGGCTTGAGTCTGACTTCAGTCCCCCAAACGGGGTTTGTACCAAAGCTGCTACACCCAATTTAGATCTCCATACGCCCCAGCGTTTTGCTTTTTAATTGAATTAACAAAATCTACAGTCTGCAGTTGGCTAGGCGATTTGCAGGGAAACGATGTTTCCACCACCCTCTTCCTTTGGCTGCAATTAAGGGCTTCTCTGGGCATTTTCAAAGAACCAAGAAGTTGGGCCACATGGAAAATGCAGTTCTAGAAACCCCATAATTGAAAACCCATGGGAGGATTTCATCGGCTCCATTTCAAGTTTTCTCCAGATGAAAAGGAATTTGGCTAGTGACCCCTTCTATTTGGAGAAATATCACCTTTGCAGGTTTGGGTGGGGGGAGGTTTGCAGGCACACACGAGACATTATAGTGTATCCAGGAGTAGACCAGCCCATGAAACACTCACTGTTTTGAAAGGTATTATATCCTGTCCTCACCTGAAGAAGGTGTGAGATTATTTAACCCAAATTCACCAGCTCCATTATAATAAGATCCCCAAAATAGGACAGTGTGGCGCATCTGTCATGACTGGCAACCCACGCCTACCACCACCTTGCGCATCTTACAAACACAAGCATTGCTGTGTGAGGGCTAATGATAGCTGACATTTATTCTAGGCTTGCAACATATCAACCAAACTTGCTTCTTCTAAAATCACCTCCTCATGGAAGCTTTGAGCAGCACCAAGAATACCACTATCTGGAAATGCTTGAACGACTGAATGACTGCTGTCATTTAACTATGTGTTAGCAAGGTCTGCAGCACAGGAAGACAGATGGACTCAGAGCGATTAGACTAGTTGGCTAGGGTGGTTCCAAACTAGTTTTCCTGGGTGGTTCCAAGAATGGGTGTCAGACTTGCCATTTATTTAACCCAACAGACGAGAAGCCTGTGTTCGGACCACTTCATACTCTTTAAGCCAGTGATGTTAATGATGGATTTAGGGTTTTTGTCTATCTCCATAATGGAAAAGGTCTTGACCTCCACCAGGACCTAAAACAGTGCTGGACACAGAATGCCCTCAAGAAGGAATGGGTTACATTAGTTAACCAATTCTTGTATGAGAGACTGTCTTAACTAAAAGAGGAAAGGAACAAAGGGCCACATTCATGGTGTCTATATACTGCTAAATCAGATATGGAAAGGCATTTGCCCCAGGCTTCCAAGGGTCTAGGAAACTGAGGCTCTGAGAGGTGAAGGGTTTTGTCCAGCACTTGGTAAAGCCAGGCCTGGATACAGACAGCCTAGTTGCTGATCCTGCCACCCCTGCTCCACTGCACCATGGTACTTTCCAGCAAGCATCAGGACCCAGAGGAAGAGTAGAACACAGGCACCTTTCTGCCAGAGCTGGTGGGGCTGGGGGACTGGGGACTCTTAAGGCACTTCTAAATTTGTTGTTTTAAAAAATGCCTGCCTTGGAGAAAAAAAAATATGGACACAAAAGTCCATTTCAAAATCTACCGCCAAACTGTAAAATCCTGCCTATCCCCCAGACCTGTGATGCTGGGCCTCACAAGAGTCTCACTCCAGCTGTAATTAACAGAGACAATGCCCCTGAAAGGTGCAGGGACTGCGCCTTAGAAGCGGCTGGGATCCACTGTGAACAGCTTATTTGCCAGTAATTCAAAATTATAAATCCACTGACCTCCGTGACCTTTTTCCCAACCAAATTCCCTTCTTGCGCCTTCCTACCTGCTGTGGCTGCCACAGATCCCTGGAATATTGCTCCAGCCTATTTCCCAAGGTTTCAAAAAATACCAAAATGAAGGTGGAACTGTTTCAGTTTGTTTTATCCTGCAAAGGCAAAAAGTTTCTTGTGCCAGTAAATTAGGCCCTATTACCTAGTAGACATGTGATTATTTGGAACATGACCCTGTTTGGAATAAGTGAAAATGAAGTTTTTTTTTTTTTTTTTTTTTTGCCTGTAGTGGGGATAGAACTGAGGACCTTGCTTAAATGGCAGGTGAGGAACCACTGGGTTAAACCCCTAGCCCTGAAGGCATTTGTTTTAGAGCTCTAGGTGAGAAGGTCAAGAGGTTATGAACTACATAACTGAAACACTTGGCAAACTCATGAAAGATTTTTTAAAATCATCATTAAATATGCCCACGCTATTGATAAAACAGTAAGACAAGCCTTTACCTTGCCTCCATGTTTTCTCCACAACACATTTTGCTCTAGAAATCTAACAGTTTCATGCTGCAGAGCCTGGCCCAATGTATCAAAATGTTTTGTAACTGTGACCTGCTAGTGACCTCTCAGGAATGTTGTTAGCTCCACCCCCCCCCTGCTTTAGTGAGCATGCTCACCCACTACACCTTTCAGGAATGTTCTGTGATCCTTGCTTTAGTAAGCATGTGCCCCTACCCTGTAGACTCCTATGTAATGAAGCTCCCATTTCTGGTCAAGCACTTGGACTTCAGAGTACGAACTTGGCCAAGCTCATCAGATTAATTAGTAAGACTGGAGGACTGGCCTGTGCCTCAGAGTTGTGGCACTTGGCTATAGCATCGAGCTGTTCTGTTCTGCAATAACACTATGACTATTCAAATGAACTCATACAAATATGTCTAAATTAAAATAGTACTTTCTATGAAAGAGGTGATGACATTATTAATTACAACACAGGCACTTTTTTTTTTTTTTGAGACAGGGTCTCACTTTGTAGTTCAGGCTGGCCTGAGCTCACTATGTAGCCCAGGCAAGCCTCAAACTCAGCAATCCTCCTGTCTCTGCCTCCTGAGTGCTGGGATGACAGGCGTGAGCCACCACACCAGGCACTGTGGTATGTGGTATTGACTGCTGGTGGGCGTGAGTCACCATGCCCGACATTGTATGTGGTTACCAGGATTGAACTCAGGACCTTGCAGGTGCCAGAACCACTGAGCTAAGTCTCCAGTCCCAGGCACTTTTAATATCTAAAGAATTTCACTGGCTTTAGCCTTAATTATGTCAGCAACAAGAAGGCAATTGTACTCCCCAACAATTAGGGAAGGGAAGATGTAGCAAAAGATGTCTGCTTACCAGTATTCTGTTGCAACCGGTGTTCAAAAACCACAAATTTAAGTATATGTGTTGTGGCCCTCACTAAAGGAGCTCTTAATGGTCCCCATCAGGATCAGGCGGCTTTTAGGGTTTCAAAGAGTCTCTAAGCAACTGTTAGCCTTGAAGAAAAAAAAGAAAGAGAGAGAGAGAGATGAATTGGAAGCAAAATGTAGCAAGCACCTTGCAAGTTACCAGAAATACACTGATTTGATGTATTTTACTCTTCCTGTCTGAAGAGATAAGAGAAGTCTCACAGAAGTGAGCAGATCAGTCTCCCAGACTGATGATGAAATAGGAGATTATTTGGGCAGTATTTGCAACAGAAACCTTTTGTATGTTACTAGTTTTATATTTATGACAATACGTATAAGGAAAAATAACATCAAACATATGAATCCACAGGCAAAGGTGTTTAAGGTGTGGTTAACTACACTAAAGTCAAAAAACACATTATTTATAAGTAAGTGTCCCCTACTGAGTGCTGAAGTTTGGGAGATATGGGCATTAGTGTCAAGCCAAGTTATCTCACTATTCTGGGCGAATACATCTGTGTTGGGGAGGGAAGTTGCCCTGTGCCTGGCAGCATGTTTGGAAGAAATCCTGAACTCTCCCCTGTAGATGCCAGAAGCACTTCTCCCAACTGTCACAGCCAAAATTGTGGCAGACATTATCAAATGTTTCTCTAGGGGCAAAATAACCCATAACCAATAAGCCGTGCCTATGTCTAAATCCTGGCTCTTTCTTGAAAGAATTCTATCAATTCAAATAAATTATTGAATCTCCCCAACCTTTGGTTTCCTCACCTATCAAATAGAGGTAAGAATAATATCTGTGAGCCAAGGATTTTATCTCAGTGGTTCTGGCATCTGCCTGGCAAGTGCAAGGTCCCAAATTTGATCCCCAGTACCACATTCCATCGTGCTGGGCTTGGTACCTCACGCCTGTAATCCCAGCACTTGGGAGGCAGAGGCAGAAGGATTGCTGTGAGTTTGAGGCTAATTTGGGCTACCTAGTGAGTTCAGAGCCAGCTGAACTACAAAGTGAGACCCTATCTCTAAAAACTAAAAAAAAAAAAAAAAAAAAGAATGATACAGACATTTGATACTTTGCATAGGTACCCAGCACAAGTGGATAGAGTCCCTGATCCACTTCTTCCCTGACAGTCTTCTTTCAGTTTAGATAAGGACCCTTGCTAAAGAGCTAGGCAGAATCTAGGAGGACAGAGAACACTGGAAGTTAAAACTAGATGCCAAGGGGCCGGAGGGTTAGCTCAGTGGTTCCGGCGCCTGCCTC
>PVIC010010666.1:0-42918 GCA_004025085.1 Thryonomys swinderianus
TGGGAATGTGATGAGGGGAAGGAATAAATATGATACAGAAAGAAAATAAAAGAGCATGTATAAAGGGGGTGAGGAGGTGTGGGTGGGTAGGGATATGGGTAAAAATGAGAATTAACTTGTGTCATATACTGGTATAAATTCCCCAATGTTATACGTGATTTTGAGATGTATATAAATTGTACCAATAAAGAATTCAATTAAAAAATATATTGTTGTTGCTGATTTTGATGCTGTTGTTATTGTTTTTATTTCTTCACTATAACATTACTATTTTTTTTTTCATTTTGCTACTTTGCTGGTACTGAATCTGTACAACTTTCTGGGTTTCTGTTCTCTTAATTCTTTTCGTCTTTATAGAAGAAAGAAAATAGTTTCTGGTTTATCTTCTATTGCTAGGTCACCCTGTTCTTCTCTAGGATATATATAAAGAACTACAAAAAATTAGTCCCCCAAGTTTAAAGACCCAATTCAAAAGTGGGCATCTGAAATGAACAGATACTTCTCAGAGGAAGAAGTAAAAGAAGCCAAGAAGCATCTGAAGAAATGTTCAACATCACTGGTCATTCAAAAGATGCAGATGAAAACAATACTGAGATTTCATCTTACTCCACAAAGAATGACTGCTATAGTGAAATTAACCAGTGAAAAATGCTGGCAAGGCTGTGGGGAAAAAGGAACCCTTCTCCACTGTTGGTAGGATTGTAGACTTGTGTAACCATTGTGGAGATCAGTGTGGACATTCCTCAGAAAACTAGGATTAGAGGTCCCATTTGACCCTGCTATTTCCCTGCTGGTAATATACTTGAAGGAATTAAAAGAACATATTGTAAAGACATATGTACACCCGTGTTCATAGCAGCTCAGTTTGTGATAACGCAATCTTGGAAACAACCCAGATGCCCATCAACTGGAGACTGGGTAAAGAAGATGTGGGGTTTTTTTTATAAAATGGAGTATCACTCTGCCAAAAAGAACAACAAGTTTCATTCATTTATGTGCAAATGCACACACCTGGAGGATGCACTAATAAATGAAATAAATATATCACCGGTGTGTAAATATCATATCTTTTCTCTGGTATGAGAAATTGAAGATGTAAATGAGTTTTAGAATGTATTATAGATATTGTGAAATAGGAAATATTAAAAGGTAATGTGATAAGGGAAAGTAATGAGGGGAAAGAATAAATATGGTTTGAAAAGAAAAAGAAAACACATGTATATAGGGGGAGGGGGTTGTGGAATGGGTAGGGATAAGGGTAAAAATGAGAATTAACTCGTGTCATATATTTGTACAAATTCCCCAATTTTGAGTGTGATTGTGAGCTGTACATAAAATGTATCAATAAAGAATTCAATTAAAAGAAAAAGAAAGTATTCACTTAGAAAGGAGTGCAGACCCTCAAAAGAGCTGCTTTATAGTTTGGATTGGGGGTTTTTTATGTGGCTTGGGTGTATTCAAGATGGATGATCTAGGATGTGTATTCTTACTGTCAAGTTAACCCTTGGTAGGCCAGGGTCCCCTGAGAACTATTTACACATTTCTGAAGTTGATATATCTCCCCATATAATAGCGCTTCTTCCTTGAGGGTGGAGACTTGTAGAAGGAAGAACAGGTGAAAAATGCATCCCCATTGTGTAGGACTCAGTAATTTAAGAACCTTAGGAATTTCTTGAGTTTCCTGGAAGAGAAAAAGTACTATAAATTTGTGTCCTAAAGGAGTTTTCTTAAAAGTACAACTTTTCTTATTTCCTCTCTAACTTTTCCCATTTATTCTACCTCAATTCTATGTACTTATTCATATTTTACTATATTTATCTATGTCCCTGAGTAATTTATAGAAGTACTTTCATGTTTTTAACTGTATGTATATTTTCATACTCTGTAGATTATTTCCCAATTTCATTTTTCAAATGGAAGAAGACTTAAGATGGAGTAATTGACAAGTGAAGATAAATATTTCTTTCAGCATTATTCATAATCAGCCAAAATTGGAAACAACCCAAAAGCTCTTCAATGGTGAATGGTTAGGAAGTTAGAACTAAGGAGAGGATCAAGGCTAAGATATGACCCATAGTTTTATAAATAATATATATTTATATAAAATATATGTATGTGATGTGTTTGCCTGAGTAAGCAGTTGTGTGTGTATGTATGTGTATATATATATATATATATATATATATATATATATATATATATATATATATATATTTCTTAGTTCTCTTCATTATGAGTGAAGAGAAACAGTGACACTCCAGGGGCATTAGCACAATAGTCCCAGAACTTGTTTTCTAAATTCTGTTGTCCAAGAGAAGGTGTGTAGGTTTCACTGATTCCACTCTTAGGATTAGCGGGTTCTGGGGTACTGGACATTCTTTCAATAGATTCTTTATAGGTCCTTATTGTCTTGAACAAAGAATTTGAATGTGAAGTTAATAAGGTTGTACAATTATTAAAGGTAGGAAAAGATATGTGCTCCCCAGAGTGAATGCAGGCAAACTAAAAAGAAAGAAGCATACTTGGCTGATTAGAGCAGATCACTATGAAAGAGAAAGCACAGCATCCAAGAGCATGCTTCTACACCTCCCACTCCTCGGGTGGCTATCAGATCTAAGTGTTTTGTCAAAACCTATGTAAATTTTCATGAGAATAACTGGAGTTAATGTTCACTGATTGGTTCTGGGGTCAAGCTGTTTGGGAGCTGTTTTTCTGCACCTTTTTTGGATCTCTGTGATTGATGAGCCATGCCCCATTTGCCCAGTTAGTTGACCACACCCTAATCTCCTTCCTGACTAAGATAATGAAAATGTAATGATATCTGAGTATCTTGGGGTGCCAGAAAGTAAAGTGCTGTAAACAATTTATTAAAAGCTTGTTGAATGGGCACAATAGAGGAGAATTTAAAGGAGCTCCCAGAGGCCAAAGTAAAATAACATCTACAAAATAAATGTTGATACTATTTAATTAAAGCATAAATGACAAACTAAGTACATGAATCAGTATTAAGTGTGTAATTAAATTAATAAATATACAGAAGGTAAGGAACAACTCTTCCATGGAAAATAAATTCAATTAATAATCACAGAATAAGAAAATATTTATTAATTAAATTCTTTATTGGTACATTTTATGTACAGCTCACAATCACACTCAACATTGGGAAGAAAATATTTTAGAAGCATCATTATAATATCACAGTAATAGTCCCAGGCAGTGTCTTTGGTGGAAGAAAAAAATGAATGAATCATGAAAGTACTACATAATCAGTAGTTTTTAAATGAAATCAATACTGCCAATTTTGAACTTTAAAAGCTATCATGAGAAGTAAAATGAGAAAATGAGCAGTAAAATGAGAAATGAGAATTAGCTATGACATCATGGTCCAGGGAACAGAAGACAGTGGTTTGGACTGGAGGATAGTCATGGGGATGGGAACAGATAGAAGAATTTAATAATACATTTTTGAGGCAAAAAGGACCAGAATTGCTAGTGCTCAAGATAAGGGTGCAATAATTAAGTAAAAAAGAACAAATGTAAGATGAAGGTTATGTTTCTGTGTAGAGGAACTGGACAGAAAGTGGTGCCATTTACTGAAGTGAAGATGATAACAGAAAATTTGGAGCCAAAAATATCAAAGATTCTGGTTTAGGTACAGAGCCCCATAGGGACAAGAGATCGTGTGCTAAAAGATGGAGAGATCTACCACCATATTGGGTCTGGAGAGGATGCCTAAACTGAGAAATCGAACCCACCTTAAACGTAAAACATGTCAAAGTTTGCTGGCTACTACCACACACACACACACACACACACACACACACAATCAGTGCTAGTCATCAAGAGACATAGGAAAGGTTTTATTAGGCAGAAATTCAAAAGTACACAATTGAAGAAATTGATTCCAGGCCCTCAAGAGAGAAAAGTACATTATCAGCTGGTTCTGGGTATGTGGGTTATTGGGGGTATATTTAGGATAGTTGATCTAGGAGGTACATTTCTACTGTTGGTCAGGTTACTCATTTGACAGGGTATGTCAGAATGTAAACCATTTATACATTTCTGAAATTGATATATCTGCCTATGATTATGCTATTTCTTGAGGTTGGAGGAAACGTGATCACAGGTGAAAAGCACAGGTCCATTGTGCAATTTATAGGCTTACTGTGTATTTAAATCCTTTAGGGATTTTTTTTTTAGTGAGTTTACTGGAAGTGAAAAAGACGAGAAATTTCTATATCCTAACGATATAATTTTTCTTAAAAGTACAGTTTTAAGGGCTGGGGATTCAGTTCAAGTGATACCTCACCTACTTTGGAAGCACCATGCCCAAATTCAATCCCTGGTAACATACACACACACACACACAAGTACAGCTTTAAAATCTCAATTTCCTATCTCTTTTCATCTGGTTATTTTTTTTAAATTTCATTGACCCTATCTCAAGATCCACACATGTATCATAGTTTTTCTTTCCTGCTCTTCTTTGTATATGCTACTCTGTGTGGCTGTGTAACACAAGTATCAGCATAGAGATGATATACGCCTCATTAAACACTCACATGCAATACAGAAAAGCTAGCACACTTAACACTCATTTACTTCGTGTCCGCACAGCCCACCATGATTTATCAAAAAGCAATTTTCCACCATCAGCTTTTAAAGGCACTTTAGAAGGCAGTCCATCCCAAACTTTTCCTTCCCTTGTGAACATACTGCGCTCTCTTGTGCTTTCTGTGGGCTGTTCACTTCCATTCTGTTCCTTTCCAAGTAAGTAATGGCAAGAGTTGTAAAGGAGCATCACTAGTACAGAAAGGCTTTCCGTGCTGCCAGCATGGTTTTCCTTTTCAGCCAGCTCCCCTGAATATTATGGTGTCACAGAACTCTGTATGCACCATCAACTTAAATTATCAGAAAAAAATTACCCTTCAATTTTCCCTGAATAGGAGATGTACCAGATGCCAGAAAGGAAGAAAAACAAATCTATTTTTTCTGTCCATGTGGTCACCAGGCATGGTCCATACTGTCACCACAACATATCACAATATTGTAATTATTTACTTGCTTATCTATCTTTTCATTAAATCAGGTGTGTCGCCAATATATGTCACAGTGCTGGATTATGTACAGACTCAATGAATTTTTGAAGACAGTGATAACCTATCACATTTGCTTACAAGTCTAAATCTAGCTGTGTGGTAAGGATGGCAGCAATAGAATTTGTTTCAAGAGTAAAGTTCTTTGAAGTGGTCCTAAGGCATGTGATGAAAAAGATAGTACTTCAATTAAGATTAAACCTTACTTTCAAGAACTATAGCAGGAAAGACCAGAGACTTAACTCAGTGGTTCCGGAGCTTGCCTAACAAGTGCAAGGTCCCTAGTTTGATCCCTGGTACCACATACAACAATCCAGGATGCCCACCAGCAATCAGTACCACATACCAAAATGCTGGGTGTGGTAGCTCATGCCTGTAAACCCAGCACTTGGGAGGCAGAGACAGGAGGATTGCTGAGTTCAAGGCTTGCGTGGGCTACATAGTGAGCTCAGGGTCAGCCTGAACTACAAAGTGAGACCCTGTCTTTAAACAAAAGAAAAAAGAAAAAGAAAAGAATTATATCCATATTATAAGATTAGGGTTGTACAGCTATTTTAGGAGAAAGAATTGGTTGAGAAAGAAATGTAGGGTTCTTTATTTCCTAACAGATAACCTGAAAAACTATCTAATTTTTGCCATCTCTGTAATTGTGCAGATTTTTGTTATTATTAGTGTAGTGGCTACACTAATTTATATTCCCAACAACAGTATACAAGTGTTTCCTTTCCTCCATATCACTATGAACACTTATCTCTCCTCATGTCAATAACTACTGTTCTGTCAAGTGCAAGGTGATCTCTTTATGATTTTAAATTCATCTCCTTGATAATGATCACCTTCACATATACCTCCTAGCCATTTGTATGTTTTCCTTTGAGCAATGCCTGTTTAAGTCCATTGGTCATGTGGATTATTTATTATTTTCATACTTTTGTGTTATGTATTTATACTATTGAGTTCTGTATATATTTTTGGTCCCCAGCCCTTGCCAGATAAATGGTTTGAAAATGTATGACCTATTCTACAGGTTATTCCTTCATTCCAGTAATTGTTGCTCTTGCTGGGCAGAAGGCTGTTAGTTTGGTATAATCCAATTTAATCTACTTTTCTTTCTTTTCCTATGCTTTTAGTGTCAGAGCCAAAATTATATGCCCAAACCAAGCCATGAATCATTTCTCTGATATTTTCTTGTAGTAGTTTTACATTAATTTTTATGCTTTCAGATGTTAAGTGTTTAATTTCAAATTAATTTCCATGTATGATCTGAAATGATTTTATTCTTCTGCCTGTCGATATCAGGCTTTTCCAGCACCAATTATTAATTATTATTAAGAAATTAATAATTAATAATTATTAATAATTAATAATTATTAAGAAATTATCATATCTTTATTGTGTGTTCTCGACACCCTTGTTAAAAATCAGTTGACTACAATTGTATGTATTCATTACTAGGCTTTCTGTTCTGTTCTATTGATCGTTATTTTTGTTGCTATGCCAGTTCCATCCTGCTTTGATTACTATAGCTTTGTAGTAGATTTTCAAGTTAGGTAATGTGATACTCTTTTTTCCAAAAGAAAATAAAAGAGCATGTATATAAGGGGCGGGGGGTTGTGGGTGGGTAGGGATGTGGGTGAAAATGAGAATTAACTTAGGTCATATACTGGTACAAATTCCCCAATGTTGTGTATGATGGTGAGCTGTACATAAAATGCACCAATAAAGAATTTAATTAAAAAAACAATTGATGAAATTCAGCAATAAAGCCATTAGGTCTCAATATTTTCTTTGATGGAGACTTTGTGATTCACTCAGTCTCCCTACTTATTTTCAATCTATTCAAATTTATTTCTTCAAAATCTAGTCCTAACATGTTGCATGTCTAGGAATTTATCCATTTCTTTTGAGTTATCTTATTTGCTGATGTATCATTGTTTATATATTTATTAATCCTTTGTATTTCTGTGGTATCAGCTGTTTTCTCTTTCATTTCTGGTTTTATTTGACTTTCCTCTCTTTTTCTTAGTCTAGATAAAAGTACAATTTTGCATTCCAGAAAGCCAGCTTAGTTTCATTGATCTTATTGTTTTTCCTCATCATAATTTCATTCATTTCTTTTTTCCAAATTTGGGATTAATTTGTTCTGCAAGGTTTAGTATCATGTTATTTATTTGAGATCTTTCTTTTGTTGATTCTTTCTTGCTTTTTCCTTTTCCTCTTCTCTCTTTGGCCATTCCTGCTCCTCCTCCTCCACCTCCTCCTTCTCCTCCTCCTCCTCCTCTTCTTTTTTCTACTCCTCCTCCTCCTGTGCTTCTTTTAGTTTTTCAGTGAGATGTTACTTGTTACTGTTTTTTCCTACATTTTTTATTAATGGATATTGGCTACACAAATTAATGAACTTTATCTTGGCAGATTTGAACATGAACATAACCTACCTGAACCATCTCCCCAAACATCTTCTTACATCAACATCCCCCATATTTTCACATTTCAATGTGTACATTATATTTTTATCACATCTATATGCCCTATTAACTACCTTTACCTCCCTCCTTCTTCCCTTTTTCTTTTCTAATGAGCTTCCCTTTCACTGTCTTGGGAATAGCAACCATTGAGAGAAAAAGTTTCCTTTCTTTAAATAGCCTTTCTGTCCTTTATCTGTTTTATTTCTTAAACAACTATAATTTCAGTATTTGCTACTTTGATACTGGCACATAAATCCTGTAAGCTTTCCTCACTGTTTCTCACTGCTTTATCTTTTCTCTAAAGGTACATTTTTAAATAATATATTTTCAAATTCTGGTTCTTTTCCTTTCACTGAATTGTGTTTTGACACTCACTATTACATTTTTCATTTCATTTATTGTATTTTTCAGGTCCTGATTTTTAAAATTTTTCTTATAATTTCAATCTCCACTAAATTTCTCTATTTGGCCTTTTTCTGGATATAGAATTGTTTCTTAATATTTTATTGAAATTTGTTTGTTTTCCTTCAGAGATTTTGAATTTTTTTTTTGTCAGGTAGTTTATATACTCCATTTCTCCATTCTAGCTACTATAATATTTCTGAATTCTCCTGGTATTTTTATACCTCCTTGGTGTTCATGTTTCTTGTCTTATGCTGATATTTATCTGCACAATGATGAAGTACTTTCCTATTTTAGTCTTCATGAGCTTCTTTGCTGTGTATAGATTTTCCCCTATTAAGGGAAGAGGAAGGTGAAGGTCTTCTCTGGACTTAGTGTGATGGTATTGGAATTAATGAGAAAACAGCTGTTATCTCCATGAAGCTTTCTCAGTTGAGCCCAGTGTTTACAAAGATTTCAGAGATATTCAGCAGCCAATATTGTAACTATCCACAGTTACAGCCAAGGTTGTGGTCTTTAGGGGAAATTTGTGCTAAGATCCTCCCCACATCTTTTACTGCCAATGAGGAAGTTGTGGCTGAGGAAGTACCTCTTAGCTCTGGACCTGACTTGTATGCCCCTTCACAATTTCCACTGAGAATGATTATCCCTAGAGCTGAACCTTGAAGCACTTCAAAGATATGACTCCAGAATCTGGAGTGGTAATGGCATTTATATGATGAACAGATAACCCACTGCTGTATCACTGATAGCGTACAAGACACAGATGTTTCTAAAGCAGTGGGGGAAACTATGAAGAAAAGCACAGCATGCACACAGAGTGGCTCTGGGTGTGGTAGGATATGGCTTTCTGTGGCAACTGAGCTGGGGCTTTGGGCATAGACATGGGCAGTAATAGCTTGGCGTCTGACTGCAGAGTGCAAATGACTTTATTACAATGATGGCTCTAGTATCTGACATGTAGGTAGGGCCTGAAGCTTCTTCCTTCTTAATTGTTTTAGGATCAAGTCATCTGCACTTTAAGAATATTTTTTGAAAATACCTACATTCCTAGAACAAGTAAAAGATCAACAGAACAGGCCAAGACACAGAACAAGAGAAAACATGAGGGGAGAAGCAATGAGGATTCACTCTGTGCTCCAGACCTTTGATCAGAGGAAGGCAGGCATAAGTGAATTATCATCACATTAGGGGTTCCTAAATAGACTCTGAGGTCCAGTATAAGTATGGGTGGAGGTGTGAAAAGGAAACTAACCAAAAACAGGGAGTGAGGCGCAACTTTCCTACCCTGAAATTTTACCCCAGCCTCTTTCTTGTTCCCTGGGCTTTAATTATCCACTGAGGTTCTGTAATCAATCCTATGAAACAGCCAGAGATCCCATGATCATTTCTCTGCTCTGGATGGCAGCGATTGCTATCCTGCTACAGTGGCTACTATAACTGCCTCATGGCTTCCTCTCCTCATTTCAGATGGATTTTGGGAGCTTGCAGCCCCCATAAGGTAGAGAAAATGGCGAGGCCTGTGTGGAGGCCGCAGTGCAGCAGAATGAATGGCTTCCAAGCCTAGCCCCATCCCTGCAGATCTTCTCTGCTACAGCCCCTTCTGATCTAAATGTTTCTTTGCTATGCGAAGGAGATTCATCTGTGCTGTTTCCAGGATCTGCTGCCCATGGGGCACCCAAAGCTCCACTACCCCCAGTTCCTGACTCTCTTCACTTCATTACCTGAGATGTCCTAGAGAACAGCCTGGTTTCTGCAACGAGGTTACCTCGTTATGAGCCCTGGCTCCATTTTTACCAGATAAGTAATCTTGACCCTCAATTAATAAAACCTTTCCTGTAGAGCTGTATGTGGAGTTCAGCACCAGGTCTCAATTCATATGCATACATAGAAAATCCAAAATAAATATTTGACATTATTTCCTCTGGCTACTCCAATTAAGTATGTATTTAATAAGTATTAATTAAGAATGTACTTTGTGACCATCAGTGGGCTGAGAATTTTAAAAATCTCAACTAAAATAAAAAATGATAATAATAAAACCATAGTTTCGCTGAGTATTTATTTTGTTCCAGACACTATGCTGAAGATTTTCAGTGATTTGCATTGACGTTATAGTCTTGCAAATAAAAACTCTAGGTACCACAGGGGCAGAAGAGGTGGAGAAGTGTGAATATAATTTACACCTCCATTTTACAGACACATTTCACAGAAAGTCCAACGTGCTTCCCTGAATTGCAAAGTCTTTTTCGAGGCCTGGAAATAATTTACTTCAATCAACCTTATTCTTTGGCCCTGCCTACTGAAGTCCAGCAACTACCTTCAGCCCTTTTTACTGACTTTTGCAGCTATAAGCCTACTTTCCTACCCCTACCACCACCACTCCCACTTGATAAATCTAAAAATGGCTCTCGTTTCACTTTTGAGAAGCTGTTTCCTGTCATCTCTTAAAGTTTATCTTTCCATGCTGTCTCTAATAAGGAGCAGAAAGAAAATGCCAAGCCCTCCTGGTCAACACAGTTAGGAACCTACTTCTCAAAACACACCTGAGTTCCAGTATGGCTAAGCTCAGGTGCCTTCACTTTTTGTCCCTTGAGGTATAACTGTTTTGGTGAACCGTATGTGAAACAGTTACTAACAGCACCATTCTGGTCTGGTCTTTGAGATAGGATACAGGGGAACGTAAACATGTTTCCACAGTTTAGTGTAGAAAACCCAGTCTGCGGTTTCCCTGGCACTGCTTGTTAGACTATTTGGTACTTCAAGCCACTCAGGTCCATGGGCTATAGTTTCCTTTATTTGCTAGCCTGATATTCAAAATTTAAAAGAAAAACACACAACTGGTTTCCTTAGTAGCACTTGATTCTGATTTTACTGAAACTTGTGTGGTTAAAAACATTCTTATACTATAGATATGTGACCTTTAAGACATTTGTCAGGAAAAAAAATTCTCATAAGAACAGAACTTTGTTTCCCAATGCAGTCTCTTCTCACTTCAGAAGTGTCCCTTGAAATGGTCGTTTTCTTGACCATGCCCCAGAAACTTCTTTAAATGCCTGTTTTCTCCTGTCCTCAGTTCACGGAATCCAAGTCATTGTCTCAGTGTTGGAAGTCATATTACCAGCCAACAACTGTCTTTCTAAGTTGTCCATCTGTGTGTCATCAGCTTGAGCCCAGAGACGATGGGCATGAGATAACAGCAGCCATACATATCTTCAAACTCTGGAAACAAACACTTAGATGGAAGCCATGCCAGAACAGAATGAAACCATTTCTTTTTCTCTGAATGTACACATCATTAAGAACCTAATAAAGTGAAGTCCTGGGAAAGACACCAAGTCTCAGATGGTGAGACCCCAGATTGAAAGTCATGGGGCCTATGATTTGTTGAGTGGTCCATGAGGCACTTTTGGTCGCTCCTTTCTCTGACTGTGTTTTCTGCCTTCTTGATTCATTACTAGTAGCTCTGAGGGAAGATAAAGTAGAAAAAGAACTCAGGGAAACAAGCATGCTTTCCACATTGACAAACTACCTTCACTGATGTTACTCCACAAATTGCCTGGAATGATGCCAAAGTGACATTATTTGCAGACTGACATGGCTTTAGGATGTGGCCCCTTTCAGTTACGTCTTATTAACCCCAGCGTGTTAGCTTAAGGAAACTAACAATGGGGATTTCCTAACTCCTGAACCAGAGTTTCCAGCGAGTCACTTTCCAATTACACAGCGTTTTCTTCTCTGGTCCTAGTCCTTAAAGGTAATGATAAAAACAAAGATAGTGAAGACTCAGGTACTCAACGTTCTTGGTGCCCCCAACTCAACTAAATTTAGTTACTTATTTTTTTCCATTAAGTTTATTGATACATTTCAGGTATGCTATGATCACATTCATTATTGGGAATTTGTACCTGAACATCGTATGCTTTATCTTGGTTCTTGTTTTTTCCCGTTATCCTTCCTTCTCTTCCACCCTCTGCCCCTGCCTAGTTCTAAAAGCTTTGTTTCCAGTTTTCCTTTCTTATCTGATATTTGTTTCCTTTCTTTCCTTCCCCTGTACCTCTCCCTATCTCCTCATCCCTTTTGGACATTTTCTAACTATTTTACATAGTCTGTTATAAATTTTGGTCCCCATTTATTCTTGCAGCTCCTTACATCAGGGAAACTATTCCTTTTTTACACATGTATGTTGCATTTATTTCACATAAGAGTGTGGCCTCAATGTCCTTCCATTTAGCTATAAATGTTTCTAGTTCATCATTTTTAAGGCTGAGTAGTACTCCATTTTATTTTTTAAAAACCAGCTTCATCTTTACCTAGTCACCAGGTGATAGGCATTTAGATTGTTTCCAAGATTTAACTGTTGCAGACTCTGCCACTATAAACATAGGTTCACGTATGTCACTGTGGTATGATTTTTTAAATTCTTTCCTAGCAAGGAAATAGCAGGGTCAAATGGGATCTCTAATCCCAATTCTTTGAAGAATCTCCACACTGATTTCCACGGTGATTGTGCCAGTCTACACCCCCACCAAGAGTGGAAAAGTTCCCTTTTTTCCACACCCCCATTGGTGTTTGTTACTGGTTGATTTGTTGATAGTAGCCATTCTTTTGAAGGGAAGAAGAATCTCAGTCTTGATTTCACCTGCATCTCTTGAAGGACCAATGATGTTGAACATTTTTTCATATGTTTACTTGCTGCTTTTTCTTTTTCACCTGAGACATGTTTGTTCATTTCAGATGCCATTTTTGGATTGGGTCTTTAAATTTGGGGGGCCTGGATTTTTAAGTTTTTTTTATAGATTGTAAATAGTAAGCTTTTGTCTGAGGAACAGCAAGTAAAACTTCTTCCCACATTGTGGGTTGTCTCTTCACTTTTGGTAGCTTCTCTTGCTGTGCAAAAGCTTCTTAACCAAATGAGATCCCAATTGTTGATTCTTTGTGCTAGTTCCTGTGCTACTGCAGTTTTGTTCATAAAGTTTTTCCCTAAGCTAATATCATCAAGAGTTCTATCTTCCAGCAGATTTAATCACTCTGCTTTAATATTTAGGTCTTTGATCCATTTTGATTTTAGTTTAGTACATTGTGAGAGATACAAGTCTAGTTTTAATCCTTGGCAGGTTGAAATCCAGTTTATTCAGCACCATTTGTTAAAGAGGCTGTCTTTCCTCCACTGAGGGTGTTCAGGTTCTTTGGTAAAGATGAGGTATTTTACAATGTCTGAATGCTGTTTTTATTACAGTGGCTTTATTGCATAGTTTCAAGTTGGAGATGCTGTTACCCCCTGCCTTCTCTTTGCTGCCAAGAATTGCTTTTGTTATTCTGGATCTATGGAGAAGGATCTCTAGCAGTCTATGCAAAGCCCCAGAAAAGCTGAGCTACAGGAAGACTGGTATATACAGAAAGATCCAGAATTTGGGGCAACATAGGCCCCAGCTAATACAAAGACAGACAGTGCTTCCTAGAGTGCAGTAAGTTCATTGTCCTTAAGGCCACTTATGTCTAAATAATCCATAGTGAATCCCAGCATTTACTCATGGGTATCCCCATTAGGATCCAGTAATTACAAACTGACTTAGAAACATTGCTACTGGATCCCACTGAAGACACACTCCAGCCCACAAAAGCTTCTGTCAGATACAATTATATCTCTGCTGTCATCTGCAATATTTTTGTTCTATCTAAACTGATAAAAAGTCTTGATTCATACCAATTACAGTATGTATAAATCACTTCAACACAGAAATTTTCAGTGTTTATTTATTGTCTTAGTTACTCCTCATTGCTGGAACAATGCTTACTCCATCCAAGCAGGAAGCCTATTGATTGATGCTACCCACACCCAGAATGGGTCTTCCCTCTTCAGGAAGTCCATATGCACACCCAGCGCTATGCCAAACTAATCAGAGAACAAATCCAGTATCACACACCCAAAATCCCCACCTATGAGAGCATGGGGCTTTTCAGGGACAGTAAGATAAAAGCCATAACATTTATCATGAATCAACTTTCTATGTCTACAAAGCACACACATTATTTTGTAAGCACTGTTGTGACAGGTAAGATCATTAAATCACCAAAGTCTCTAAAGCAAGATCAATTTTGCAAGCCTTACCTATTCCAAATTTCACTTCTTCTGGTTGACTTCAAGATATAAGGCTTCACAAAACTTGCACCATAACCTAACTCATGATACACTATGCATATTAATACATGTATGAGATTTTTTAAATTATGACTTATTCTTAAACCTCTTTATTCCTCTATGCTTTTAGGAATAAGAAATTCTTCAGATCAAGAGATCTATTTCTTTCCACATAGAAAAGTCAATTTAAGGTAGATCAACAATTTAAATATAAGCCCCAAACCATAAAACTACTAGAATAAGACTGTCCCAGGTAGTTTTCCTACTGCTGAGAAAAAAAAAAAACTGACACCCACACTTTAAAAGGAGTTTCTTTGGCTGGTGGATTCAGAGGGTTTAGTCCATAGTCAGCTGGTTCCAAAGCAGAAACCATTATGGTGGAAAGGCTTGGTGGTAGAATACTGCTCACTTCATGCAAGCTACAAAGCAAAGCATAAGAACACTGCCAAAGAGAAAAGGACAAAGGGACAAATATAGTCCCCAAGGTCATACCCATGACCCACCCACATATCTTGAAATGTGTTTTACTAATTTGCTACATGGCTCCTAATCCTAATCCTGTCAAGTTTACAATCACTAATTGTCACAAAAACAGCAGAAACACTTCAGAAAATTGGTATGGATGGGCAAATATTTTTTTGGATATAACTTAAAAAACACAGGCAACAAAAGCAAAAATAGTCAAATAAGACTATATCAAATTCAAATGGTTTTTCTATATGAAGGAAACAATCAGCAAAGTGAAGAAATAACATACAGAATGAGGAAAAAAATATATGTACACAACTTACCTGACAAAGAATTAATATCCAAAAAAACACAAGGAATTTAACTCAATATCAAAATATAAATAATCCAAATAAAAAATGGGCAAATGGTCTAAATACACATTTTCAAAAGAAGAAATACAAAGGGCCATTAAGTATATGAAAAAAATACTCAAAATCATTAAACATTAGGAAAAATGTAAATCCACCAACAAAGAAAAGTCAGTCAACTCATGCAGGTTGGAATGGCTGTCATCAAAAATACAAGACATAGCCGGGCATGGTGGCTCACGCCTGTAATCCCAGCACTCGGGAGGCAGAGACAGGAGGATTGCTGAGTTCAAGTCTTGCCTGGACTGCATAGTGAGCTCAGAGCCAGCCTGAACTACAAAGGGAGACCCTGTCTCAAAAAAAAAAATACAAGACATAATAAATGCTGTTGGGTGTGTGTGTGTGTGTGTGTGTGTGTGTACCATTACTTGGTACATATCCAAAGGAAATGGAATCAGAATGCCAAAGAGATCCTTGTGTATCCATATTTAGTCTAGCATTATTCACAATAATCAAGATTTAGAATCAACATAGTTATCCATCAGTGGCTGAATGTATAAAGAAAATGCAATTTTTATGTCCAATGGTATATATTCCACCATGAAAAAGAATGAATTTCTGTCATGTGAGGCAACACAGATGAGTCTGGAAGACATTGTCTTAATGAAATAAACCAGGCACGTGAAGACAAGTATCACATCTTCTTATTCATATGTAGAAGCTAAAAGAGTTGATCTGATAGAAGTGTGGCATAAATTAACACTTAGCAGAGTCTGGAGAAGCATAGTAGGGAAGAGAACAGAAAAAGTGTGGCTAATTACTACGAAAATAAAGTAGAAGGATTAAGTTGCACAGTGGGGTAATTATAGTTAACAATAACTTGCCAGATATTTCACAGTAGCTACAAGAGATGACTTTGAATGTTCCCAGCGCAAAAAGAAATAGATATGTGGGCCAGGGATTTAGCTCAAATGGTACCACACCTAGCTTGGAAGCACAAGGGCCTGAGTTTGATCCCCTGTACCATGAAAATATGCTAGTAATCCTTAATTGAATACAATTGTCAAAACATGTATAATGTATGTATAAATATGTCACACTTCATCCCATAAATATGTATAATTACCGCACATAGTATAGAAACATTCAATATATATCTATTAAAATCTTGCTCTGTACTCCATAAATATATGCAATTTGAAATTTAGAAAAATTGGAGAGATCTTATTTTGGGGAGATAATGACAATATTCATTGATTTATTCAACAGAACTATCATCAAAAATTTTAGTTACCATGTACTGAGCACTGTCATTTTTCCAAGTATTTTTAGGTAATTTTCTTATTTAATCCTTATAATTGCTTCACGAACTTCCATTTTATAAATGAATGAAGGGAGACTTGAAATTTTGCCCTAATGAAATGCAAGTCTAATGGTACTCTGGCAAGGGCTTATTTCTATATCACATGATTGCTTATTACACATCCTTGGGGGGACTGTACCCAGGATGTGGCTTTACAGCTGCAGATTAAGAGAAGTTGGCACTTTTGTTTCTGACCCTTCATAAGCATTTGACCAGAGGAGACCATGTCACGGAGCAAACAAAGTCACATTCTGCACTCTCAGCCTTGTGATTTCTCCAGTGGCTCTCAGATGCTAAAGAGATGGGCCAAAATTCCTCAGTTCTCTCCAATTCTTCCCATCAACTGTGCAGTCAGTGTAATTATCTGATAATGTCTAACATGATGAAATTATGATGAAAACTATTTCAAGGTAATAAAACTAAAAAGGAAAAATATTTTCTTAGAGGCCAGTATTTTATATGAGCTCATAAGATCTGAGGTTACCTGCACTCAAGTAGCTTAGCTTGCTCAACTTAGATCTTTAACCACCTGAATCAAAAAGAGTTACCTATCTGTGCAAAGAAAATAAATCTAAAAAGGACAACAGTTTGCTTCAGAAAATGACTGACAACTAATTTATCTGAACAAATACTTGGCTTAGCTAAACAAGCAAACTTCTCAAGACATTAGATTGCTCACCTGAGTAAACTGATTATTAATAACTGAGAACCTTGCCCTACTGTTTCTGTTAAACCTGAACTATTCTGTCATGAAACTGCCTGTCTCCATCTCCCTCCATTGAAACAGTCCAGGTGACTACATAGCCCCAAGTTCCATAAATACCCACTCCTGACCTCCTTCTCTGAGATTCTAGTGAGATCTTTTTGTCATGATTTTTTCCTTTCCACAGTGGGTTTGATACAGTTAGCTTTAGTTGATCAGCAGATGTTTTTTGGTTTTTTGTTTTGTTTTGTTTTGTTTTATTTGAGACAGGGTCTCACTTTGTAGTTTGGGCTGGCTCTAAGCTCACTATGTAGTCTAGGTAAGCTTTGAACTCAGCAATCCTCCTGTCTCTGCCTCCTGAGTGCTGGGATTACAGGCGTGAGCCCCCATGCCTGGCACTGTGGTATGTGGTATTGATTGTTGGTAGGCGTGAGTCACCATGCCCAGCACTGTATGTGGTTTCCGGGGGTCGAACTCAGGACCTTGTGCTTGCAAGGCAGGCACTGGAACCACTGAGCTAATCCTCCGGCCCAATCAGCAGATGTTTTTTGTTAAGACTAACAGGATCAAGTGTGATGCCAAATACTCAAAATGAGATACCATAAGGATCATTTTCAAAGCTGTTATGAGAGAGATGCTTATCACCACAGAGATAATTCAGTATGATTTCCTCATCTATGACCCCGTATAAACACAAGGGAAAAGTAGGTGGAGGAAAGTGTACCAGAGAGAGGGCAGCAAGAGGACTCAGCCCAACCTTTCAGACTGTGCAGATGAAGGCAGGGGGCCACAAGCTGAGGGGTACAGGCCCCCTTAGAAACGGAAATAGACAAAAACCCTTCTTTCCTAGTGCCTCGAGAAACTTGGAACTGTGGTCTTCAAAGCTGTTTGTTTTTACAGAGCTCTAGATGAAACATAAAAACCAGAGGGGGTTCAAGATAGAATATCCTTCCTTCGTGGCACTATTACAAGATTGATTTCCACCCCCTGTCTGGGATAGTAGAATTTGTGTCTGGACAAATTTAACAACATTTTCTCCTCTCTTCCCCATATGAGACCCACAAGGGATTCTTTCTCAGATGTTCCCAACTAAGATATGTTGGGATTCCCATAGATAAAGCTCATAGTAAGGTGGGCATCCATAGCATGTCATCCTCCAATAATGTCTCCCTCCCATACTAGTCCACAATAAGTCTTCAGCAATGCATCACAATTACCATGAAGGTGGGGAGAGCAAAGTGCGTAGAGAGGAAAGCGTCAGTTGAAGTTGCCATCTTGACTTGAAAGTCACGGAGCTACGTTTTTCAATATATTAGCTGGTAGAGGAAGTCAAAATTTCCTACCTAACATGAAAGAGATGGATAGTGGGAGGAATGTCAGTCACACGGTAGGAAGAGCATGAGGCTATCATGAATCTAACTGCATTCATCTACGAAAAATTCAACCCATTACAGGTTGAATATGGGGAATTCTAAGTTATCTGATGTGATTGGGATGAAATACTTTGGGAATTTTAGAATTCACTATCCTTGACTCTGAAACAATTTCACAATGATCTTTTATATATCTATTTGAAAGACTCACAGGATTACAGAAGCATTAGCTACTTTACTTTCCCTGAATCATCTCTGAATAAGTTGCTGACCTCATGCTCTGTTGCCTATGAATACCTCAGTGTACATTTCTTATCAATGAAGATATCTCCTATGTAATGATAATAAAGCAGCAAAATCAAGAAGTTTATTTTGATGTGTTACTGTCACATTCAAGTGGTATATACTTTACTCAAGTGTCACCAAATCTTTTTAAAATGCTCCTATTACACAAGGCTCCAGTTCAGGAACTTGTATTGCCTTGGCTTCCGTGTGTCTTTCATCCATCTCAAAATGGAATTATTCCCTCACTCCTCAGCCCCCCCTCAAGACACTGATACTTTACAAACTACAGACTAGATATTTTATAGAATTTTCCTCAATTTACTTATGTGTATGATTTTGTTCATGATAAAAGCAGTTTATGCTTCTTTCACAGGGTCGCCACAGAGAGTATGTTGTATTCATTTCATTACATCCTATCAGGTGGCAGCTCATTTTCCATTAACCTGTTGTGAATGATACCCACTTTTATGCCTGGTTAAGATGGTTACTCTTAACTCCATCATAAAGCTGACTCTTATCCAACTGGGAGTTAATAGGTATCTTACAGTGAAGTAATTCACAACTACATAAATATTCCAATCCTTTTCAACCTTTCACTCCACTTGCTCATGTCAGAATATGCACATGACTTCTTTTTGTACCCCAAGGGTCCTTCTCCCTGGCTCACTCTCTGCTGCCATCATCCCACATAACACAGTTGGTATCTCTCCATGTCTCAGAGTCTAGGCAATAATGGCACCAATCTGGAAAAGTGGCAGAAATTTTACCTACCTGTAGAGTTAAATTAGGTTACATTGCCCATCACTATTTTTGATGTTCAATTTTTTCCATTTTGGCCAGGAGGATTCCCCTCAGAGCTGCTTTCTCTGCCTTTAACATATTTTTAGTATTGATTGAATATTGTTTTTTTTTTTTTTTTGAGACAGGGTCTCGCTTTGTAGTTCAGGCTGGCCCTGAGCTCACTATGTAGCCCAGGCAAGCCTTGAACTCAGCAATCCTCCTGTCTCTGCCTCCCGAGTGCTGGGATTACAGGCATGAGCCACCACGCCGGGCACTGTGGTATGTGGTATTGATCGTTGGTGGGCATGAGTCTCCACGCCCAGCATTGTATGTGGTTCCCGGGGATCGAACTCAGGACCTCGCACTTGCGAGGCAGGTGCTGAACCACTGAGCTAAGTCTCCGACCCATGACTGAATACTTCTTGCTTTCTAGCTCAGTAAAGAACGCCTGGCTCTTCCTCACTCCACCCCAAAATGTAGCCAATTATTCAAAAAGTTGTAGCTCCTCATAGTAGAAAATAACAGAAATCAAGATATGGTCACTAGATGTCCTCACTGATACTCACTCCGAGCTCCTCAGTCAGTAGGTTAAGGAAATACATGCAAACAGCTGGTTGTATCTCTTTATTCTTTCTATTTCTCACTATATTGAAGATCATAGCTTCATACTAACACATTGGATTCAATATCATATGGTTTATTCTAATTTCATTCCTTTCTGAACTGTAATTATCTTCAATAGTGAGCAGGCAAGCTCCCATTACCCTTCATATATTTATTGAATCAGTCCTCTGTAATGATATTTCATCTTTACAACATACCTTCCCCTTCAAGTGGCTCCAAGGTAATCACAAGGGTCCTTATAAGAGGGAAACAGAAGACGAGAGAATGATCAGAAAATGCTGTGCTGCTAGCTTCAAAGGAGGAGGAAACATGTATTCAGGTAATTCCACCCAATGGAAAAGACAAGGGATGAATTCTCCAAGGCATCTTCCCCAGGAATGCCCTGTCAATCCGTTGATTTTAGCGCACCAAGCCTAATTTTCTATTCCAGCATCCCACAGTATCAGATAAAAAGCGTGGGTTATTTCAAGCCATTAAATTTGTGGTCACTTATTGCAAATGCAGTAAAAAACGTGTTCTCTTCTTCTTTCTAAAATACTTGCCTCGTTCTGCTCAGCCCCAGTGCCTTCCAAGCCAGGTTTCCCTACAGTATGCACCCATCCTACTGCACTCTGAATTTGACTCACCATAGTGGGCAGCCAGAGTTGAATATTTTACTCTGGTTCATCTAGATTATTTAGAATTATTCTGTTCAGAGAGGGAAAGTTTGGGAAAAGAAGAAAAAGAGAAGACAAAAAGGAAATTGATGTCTGCTATTCAATCTAATAACCAAAACTTACACCACTATCAGGAGAGCAGTAGCTATCTTTGAAAGTCACTAGAGGTGAAACTTCATATATACATAAGTACATACATACATGCACACATGTATATATTCTCCCTTTGCAGGCCAGTGCCCCTGATCCTAGAGTGATACCTAAATTGAAAGAGGGATTGAGAAAGGAATCCTGGCGTGTCACACCCAGCTCCCAATCCACTACCTCTCATACTCAATGGTATTTACCCAATGTGAATTAAAAAGGGAGACACCAGCAGGGCTTGGTGGTTCACACCTGTAATCCCGCATTTGGGAGGCAGTGGCAAAAGGATTGCAGAGTTCGAGGTTAGCCTGGGCTACCTAGTGAGTTCAGGGCCAGCCTGAACTACAAAGTGAGACCCTGTCTCAAAAAAAAAGTGGGGGGGGAGACACCAAATTGAGGGAGGGTTAGGAGAGGAAAGGAAAGGATAGAAATAAATTCCTTGTGCCAACTTAAGCAGTTTGGACTATTTGCATAGCAGAAGCCCTGGATAGAATGGTGTCATAATTAAATCCATATCTTGGAAACATAATTCAAATAGCTGCCAACTGGACCAATGAAAGCTCATGAATTGCTTCCAGAGAATAACATCATTTTGAAAGGGGCCTAATGCAATGCTAAAATTTCTCCTGCTAAATATTACTGTCTTCCTTCTAATTCTATGTATGTAGTTCATTTGCTCAGGTGCTCACTAAGAAAAAGTCTGACACAGCATGAGTATTTTTAAAATTATACTTTATTGATATATATTAGAAATTGATAAACTAAACAAGTGAGTTACTTTCCATTCAGGTCAATCACAGCTGTTAAGAGTATTGGGAAGCACCATGTGTAAAATCTCCTGAGATGTTGTGTTTTACTGGGGGAAAGGTCACATCACCTGACATATTCAAGTGGTGTCTGACATGCTTCAAAGCACTGGCTCAGAATCCAGAAGTTCTCAGATAGTCAGCAACTCGATGGTGTCATTTTATCTACAAGTGTTTTTTCTATCATCAGTGAAACAAGTACACAACCCCCAGGTCTTGCTCAGGGCAGCTGTGGAGCTGGCTCCTGAGACAGAGCTGGAGCATCACACAGTTTTCCTATTTAGTCAGAGAGGATAAAGGGATAAGAAGAATAGTTACCAGATACAGGAATCATAAATAATACATATATTAATAGATATTAATTTTCATTATATTAAAGTTGCTATTAAATACATCTTTGATGAGTAAAAACATATTCTCCATATAAATAAATTTTAAATATGAATAAATAGATTTTGATTTAAGAATTTAAATGTCATAGCATCAGGGCCCTTATTTGGACACTTTCCGATCCCAAGGCATCTGACTCCTTCTTCGTTTCCTCAGGCTCGGAGACAGGTCATCCATCACTCTGCTCAGCTCGATGATTGCTCTGCGCTGGACATCCACGTCTTCCACCTTGTGGAAAGCAAATAGCAACATTAATTTCAGGCATACTAGCCATCAGTAGGCTCTCCTTTCAATATCATAGTCAATGAAAATGGAAGTATTTCTTTTTAAAAAGGAAACTCTGAATAGTAATATACTAATTTACAACACTCATTTTTATCAGTTTTGCCATCATGTGGTGGGTTGCATCACATGTTACTTTATTGCTACAGAATTTTCAAAATTAGATAATGAAATAAGCCCTGAACTGAAGGGGGGGTTGAGTCCTGTTACCCAATAACTTTGAATCTGTCCCTGAGACCTTAAGAGACTTATCCAGGACTAAAAAGCAAGAATCAAGTTCTTCCTCAGTCTGTAGCCTGTGGCCAAGGCATATCTGGTGCCATCTCTCCTTTCTGTCCTTGGTCACCTACACAAGACAGGACAGAGCAAGACCCAGCGATAGTGAAACACTGGCACAAATCCTCAGGGCACAAGCTTGTGCTATAACAAAATCTGTGTTCCTCTAATTCCAGCTCATTTATATAAAGTCAAAGCCAATGGATTTTTGGAGGCCTTTGTCTTTTATATAAAGCCTGTAAAATATGATATCTTTATCCTTTAAATTTACCAAAATATATAATAGGTATTGTGAAATAGAAAAAAAAATCTTCAAAGGGGAAGGGGACCTCAGAAAGGGAACAGGGGAAAGCAAAGAAGGTAAAGAAAAAATGTGAAGGTAAGAAGGAAAAAACAAACAAAACTTATGTGTATAGGGGCTGGAGGGGCTGACAGGAGGGCACAGGAAGGAGGAAAAATAAGAATTAAGATACATCATGTACAGGTACAAATTCTCAATGATGAATGTGATCATAATGTATATCTAAAATGTATCAATAAACTCAGTTTTTAAAAATTATCATTCAGGTTCTAGAATCCCTAACTTCAAACCTCAAAACAATTTTATGAGACAAAAATGAGGAGCCTAGGGATTCCTCCACCTGAGATTATTAGGATGTGAACAGTAATGAAACAATCCTTGAAGAAGTTATAAATTATACTTTTCCCCTAAAAACACAAAGCAATCTCACTGTTAATTTGGCAGCATAATCTGAGAAGCAACTAGATACCACAGCAAGATGACTCTGCTGCCTCCTCAGAGTTTACACCTTTCTCTGCTCTCATTTTCCACCCATAGCGCTGTGAGCAAGGCAACCATAGAACCTACACAGTAACTCAGTAGGTTCTTTTGAGATGAAGAAACCGAGACTCAGCCATGCATGTGATTCATTTGATGTCACAGTACCTTGGTGGCCAAGTTAAGAGGAGAACAAATTTTCTCACCCCCTCCCACTGCTCTTTCCATTAAGACACACAGCCTTTCCTCTAAAGCAAGAGAATTTCCAACACACAAGCAATGAACAATGAGAGAACTTCTCACTACTTCCTCTATTACTTCCCCTACTTCCTTCTCATTGGACTTATCCATGCATCTGTCTTCTGTGTAATAGTTTCAGTTCTTCTGTTCTTTCAAGTAACATTCAAGTGATTCCTATACTGACTTGAAAGAAATCACCCAGAACGTGTAGAATTAATAATGAAAAATTTCAGCCACTGGTTCATTTTATAGCCTTTGCGAGTGTTAAGTAGCTCATTTCTACTTCCTGAGAATTAAATTATGTTCAAAAGCTTTCACTATGGACCCAAAAATTGAAATATGCTCACCGAAATTCGAATCAGGTTCTGGAAGGCCTCCCGATCGCTGTCCCTGTTGAAGAACTTCTGAATGATGTTTTCTTTGAGGATGGCCATGCTCTTTTGGACATTCTCAGGGCCTCCATATTTTTCAAAGAGTTTGAAGTAGAAGGAGACAATTTGGCTTTGAAATATTTTTTTTTCACTCTCCTTGGGGAAAAAGAGCATAAAGAGGTGGGGATGTGAATTTATTCACCAGAAAATAAACAGCAGAAATATCAACCAAATGGGATTTCTCAGCTTACATTTTGGCAATTCTTCAAAATGTCTATAAAAAGATGCCCACTATCTCCCACATCTGAGCCAGTTGCATTCTGAGAAAAGACAAAAAAGTTAATTAATAATTAGTTCACAAATTGTCCTTAAAAAATTCATTAAGCTTCATTGAACTCAAATGTTGAAAACAGTCACTAATTTCCTCTTCAATCCTTCTATTTCATCCTAACAATAAATATTCCCAAAGGATCTATGCTAGATTGAGCCAAAATCACCTTTTAGTGATCTTAGTTACTGGTATAACCCTTAAATTGCAAAGTCACAAATAATCTCACTGAGATTGATAACACTTCAAACATCCAAATTACTACAGTGAGTTAAAAGGGGGGAGGGACTAGGTTGTAAGATGTAGCCACCTTCCTGGTGAGTGTAATGTTCTGAGTTCTATCCCTAGATCCACAAAGGAAAACAGAGCCATGGCAAAGCCATCACACTAAACTATACTGCCTCACTGTGGCACAGATTTCTGTAACATCTACTTGCACCATCCTGAAGAGAATTGTGTCACCTTTTAAAAATAGTTCTGAATGCATAGGTTGTGAGAGATTTTATTCACATGGTAAGAATCAAATAGACTGCAAATGCTTGAACAATATTTTAAGAGCTAAATTTTGGATAAAGAATAGGCTATTTAAAATCCAAAAACTATTTGCATTAACCATAAAGTTTAGAAAGAAACATTAATCAAAAAATTTTAAAGATCTAATTCAGAACCATCACTCTCACAAAATCTCAGCAAGTGACTGACTTCAGGAATAATTCATAGATAATATACATAGAGCACTAAAATCTTGAAATTGCTTCTTGAAGAAAACATCTGTGAGCCAAAACTTCAATAATCTCAACTTCCTTTATTATAGTCAATAAATTCTTTCCTATTGCTATTGTAATATTAATATTGACCTTTTACTCTCACCCTCACAGTAGTCTAAGAGATCAGAAACTAGTAATCACTTTTTCAATATCAAACACTACTCAACTTACCATAACTGAGTGGATTTTTGCCACAATATTATCAAAACCATTATGCTTTATACCTATATCATGCTCATCTTTTAAAGGAGTCATGAATCCCCTCTAAGTCTCTGTACCAAATTGAACAGAAAGCTAAACACATAGATCATTAAATCAAGGGACATTCCACCAACAAGCAGAAAAGTAATAACACATCTCCTCAAAAGAGCTATGAATTAGAGATGACGGTCTGTCAGATACAGATGAGAGTCTGTCTGTAAAACAACATTTAGTCATTTTTATCATAAGAAGTATTATTAAAAGGTCATACTTACAAAATAGACCTTCAGGACGTCTATTTGTCTTGAAAATGATGACCTGCAGCAATAGCTAGAGAAACCCAAAATGATGAAGAGCTGAAAAGCCAACATAGAATTTGTATACTTCATTGTCTCACAGAGTTGGGCTAAAGAAAATAAAATCAGTAGCTCCTCTGTTAAATTGATCAGCACTGAAGGACTTCGCTGATCTTCCTTTTCTAATGGCTGATCTGCAGGTGATCAGAGCAATGTACTGCATCTCCTTTTGCTGTTGGTATTTATACCCAATTGAAGTTTCATTAGGATTACGTATTTTCACAAGTTTTTTTTTTTGAGATGAGATGGTGACAGATAGGCAGGGATGCAAGTTAGTTTGTATTAATAACTATGGTTTTGTGGCATTTTGATGTTGTAGTTAGAGTTTCCTTTCAACTCCTTGGGTCCTTTGACGATGAGACAGACCCATTGTGCCCACTTGTACCATTCTTGTGAGATCCTTTGAAAACACTTTTACTTCACACTGTTGAAGGACTGGAAATTTTTCTGCATCTCCCCCTTTGCCCTTGTAAAGTTGACTCCTCATCCACAGAGCACATTGATCATTTACTTGTGGTTGGGAAAAAGTGAAAAAGGAAATTCTAGGGCCTGACAAACCTTTACAAGGGGGAAGCCTTTTTAAATTTTTCTTGCAAATGTCCAGAAAGCAAAGAAAGAATATGCTTTTTTTAAAATGTGATAAGGAAATCAGATAAGATAAAATGTGATAAGGAAATCAGAATTAGTTTGAAAAATATCTACCAAAACTTTCAAATTACTCTAATCCAACACTGCCCTATAGAAATATAATGCAAATCACACAGGTAAATTTTTTAAATCACCTAGTAGATCTCAAGTAGTTTCTTTAGTCTAAAGTCCCCTTTCCTCTAACCTGTGCCCCTCAAAGTAGTCCTCGGCCATCCAAGCCCAACCTAAAAATCACCATCTCCATGAGGGCTGGAGATTTAGCTCAGTGGTTCTGGGGCCTGCCTCGCAAGCACAAGGTACTGAGTTCGATCTTGGTAACCACATAGAATGCTGGGTGTGGTGACTCACGCCCATCAGCAATCAATACCACATACCACAGTGCCGGGCGTGGTGGCTCACGCCTGTAATCCCAGCACTCGGGAGGCAGAGGCAGGAGGATTGCTGAGTTTGTGGTGGCTTGCCTGGGCTACATAGTGAGCTCAGGGCCAGCCTGAACTACAAAGCGAGACCCTGTCTCAAAAAAAAAAAAAAAATCACCATCTCCAGGAGTTCTCCTAAAATAATTGTGTCAAAAATTAACCTCATGTCCTCTGTACACTTGGTTCATACTTCTCTTAGAGTCCTGATCTCTCAATCTCATATTAGAGTTAGTTATTCTTAAGTCTTTTCCCATATTTAACTGAGTCCCTTAAAATCAGAAATTCTTTTGTTTCTATGACATCTTTTTCTTCCTTAAGACATTGTAGCAAAGAGATTTTTCTGGAACACAATACTGAAATCAATGTAGATTTGAATGCTTACTTAAATGTAGATTTGAATGCTTACTTAAATGTAGATCTGAATGCTTACTTAAAGATCTAGTTTGAGTTACTTGCTTCAAGTTCTAATCCCAGTGTTCTAAGGAGTAACCTGTAGGAAACTCATTTTTAATAAAATGAGATTTACTACTAATGTTAGAAGCACTATATTCCTTTAGCCAACACTTGCTGAATAGAGCAATTCTGTGTATCATTTCATGTTTTTTAAAAGCTTATTTAAAGTTTAAAAAAGGCAGAAACATTATTAAGGATCTACCTTCCCAAAGAATAAACACAAATTTTCAAAAATCAGAACATAGCTGTTAGATCAAAGCTTGTTCATCAAGTGAAGAACATGGAAATTACTTTGCTTTACACAAAACTCTATTGTTGCTCTTTCTTTTTTTTAAATTGAGTTCTTTATTGGTTCATTTTATATACAGCTCACAATCACACACAACATTGGGGAATTTGTACCAGTATACAGGTTAATTCTCATTTGTTGCTCTTTCTAAGGAGAACATGGTCCGGAGGATGTACTTTGCATCCCTACCAAACCTTTGAGATAGACTGCCAGCGCTCAATACTTTCCTAAAAACCAATAACCTAACTCTGAGTTACTGAGGTAAATACTCCAGGCTTTCTGGTGATAAATAAAAGTTAATTCTGTCCTTTTCTCAATTCGTCCACTACAGTATAGCTTGGGGAGAGAGGAATTAAGAATATTGGTACCCATATTAGGAACTGCATGCAGCTCTAGCGATTTGTAAGTTGGGAATGCCTATGCAGGATTATGAATATGTTCACAATGTAACCAAATGTTTGAGTTAGTAGCTATATGACTAAAATCTAATCTCTGACAACTCTTAGTGGTCTGGTCCAGCACAAAATTATGGAATTATGCAGATTATCCATCCCTTCGCTTTTTTAGGAAATCAAGACTAGAAAAACAGTGGCATGTTTGGATTCATTCTGCTCGTTAAAGCAGAGCTGAGTCTAAAATCAAAATCAATATCTTAATCGTCCCATCCCCCAGTAGATCAATAACCACTAAATTTATTGTATAGTCCTCTGTGTTATATGTGTGCACTCAAATAATAAAATTCAATCAGGCTTTGGTTTTGAAGTTCTTGGCCAGACATCCCAGCAGGTTCAAAGTCGTAGGCATATAGCCTGTACAGTCTCAATTTGGAACAACTTGAACAACTCCACTTGGAATAACTCATACATGACTTAATGCTCTGTTGCCACCTTCTTGACATTCCTAATCATGTTCTAACAAGGAGCCCATTATTTTAATTTTGTATTAGTTCCTGCAAAGTCTGTAACTAACTGGTCTTGTATCCAGGAAGGAAATAAATCATCTATTAGGTTTTCATCTTTGGGCAGATGACTCTATAGTTTAAAATGTTGTCACTATAACAATGTATCACTTTATGATCTTTTTCTGTCTTGTCAAATTTGCAAGCAAAGAAATTCCTCTCTCTTTTCTGTCTGTAAAACTCTATATGTTATATATGCAAAGTAGAGGTTTCACACCTTTTTGGTTCAGCCAATACTAAGACTATAGAATAAGTCACCACCAAGATATCCTTTAAATTTTTCAAAGCCACCAGGAGCCAAGGTGTGACCATATTTGTAAAACAGGGGGAGTGAAAACTTTCTTTTTTCTTTTCATCTAGACTTTCTTTCTGAAAACTGGCTATGTTTATGCCTTATGCGTCAGCAAGACTTCAGTTGTATCTCATGCTGTTCTGTCTTAAAGGAGTACTCAGTAAGCCAAAATTTACACTTTGGTTTCCCTTCTCCTTTGTGATCAGCAGTCACATCCCAGCACTCACAACCAAATTATTTCATCCTGAGTCTGGTGTAGATTCTTCCACTTAGTATGAGTCAATATTGGATCCAAGCTCCCACGCTATTCTGACTCCTGGAACTCCTGACATCATGTGGGCTGGGCCTACGGAAGAAGCTTGACATACTCAATTGTAGTCCGTGAAGAGTCAGATTTCCCCCACAGTTTGACTCATAATATCCCATATGTTTCAGGAAAGTTTTCTGAATCCCCCTTTTTCATTCAGACCACCTAGGCAACTTCAAAGGATGCTTCAAACAAATTTGAAGATGCTGTGAGTACAATCATCATTTACAATATTGTTGATTTTAACCCAGATGAGATTGTATATGACAATCTAGAGACTCAGAGTCTGCTTTGAAGGTCATATTTATTTTCAGTACCGGGAATCAAACTCGGGTCCTTGTGCATCCAAGGTGGACACAGTGCACTTGAGCTAAATCCCCAGCCCCTTGAAGGTCATATTTTTGTTCCTTCAGGTATTAAAAGGCACTCCCTGACTGCCTGACTTAGGCCTACCAAAGGAGGATATAAAGTTCCACTGTGAAAATATTTGTTTATATCCTAATTTTAATTAGTTACTATGTCCTACTAAGCACAACCTATATTCCCATAACTTAAGGGTTCATGAGCAAGTTAATAGAAAAAAAGTGTGGTAACTAGAGCTGATTGTCCTATTCTAGGAACAGGATAGGGATTTGTCTTCTCTTTCTCTTGTCCATGTATTTTCTTCCCGCTGAGCTCATATATGTAAAAGACAGATAATTAGTAAGAGGGGAAAAAAACACTGATTTGATGTAATGCATACATTCACTCTTCTTATGCCAATGGCAGATGCCATCAATTAGTTATGGTGCTCTTTCCCATAGATCCAGATATTAACACAGCCACTTCAGTAGATACTGCCTCAAAATGTCATTACCCACTTGTGCTATTGAAGCAAATTTTATTTGGTGCTATGCCTTTTATGTAGCTCTGTGCATGAGTTATTTTGATTTACAAAGAAGAAAAGACATGATCTCTCCTTCCAAGAGAATTAGTACTAAATTAAAAAAAATTATAACCTGTGAAGTAATGTAGAAGGAAGAACTTTTACCTAAAAGCAAGGATCCCAAATTCTACTCTTGGATTCTTTTCAGTGCCATATGGAATTTTATTTTTTTTTTTTGAGACAGGGTCTCACTTTGTAGTTCAGGCTGGCTCTGAGCTCACTATGTAGCCTAGGCATGCCTTGAACTCAGCAATCCTCCTGTCTCTGCCTCCCGAGTGCTGGGATGACAGGCGTGAGCCACCATGCCTGGTACTGTGGTATGTGGTATTGATTGCTGGTGGGCGTGAGTCTCCACACCCAGCATTGTATGTGGTTACCGGGGATTGAACTCAGGACCTTGCGCTTGCGAGGCAGGCGCCGGAACCACTGAGCTAACCCTCCAGCCCAACCATATGGAATTTTGAGGAAAGTCTTTACCAATGCCTGACATTGCCACAACATTATCTTTAATGTGAAAACATAGATCCAGTGAACATTAAATTTCTTTCCATTTCTAAAACTTTGACATATGACAAGTATAAGACATTATTAAAGATTAACATTAAAAGAAGTAAAAGTTATAACAGATTTAGAAATTCAAAGATGAAGAATTATCAAAATGATCAGAAAGTTTGAAAATTTCACCAATGATGAGTTTGATTTAGGCTGAACTTGAGTTTTAAATATGAACTTTGAAAAATATATAGAACTTGTAATAAAATATAAGGGATAACACTTAACACTTGTACATAACCCTACAGCCATGTGCTTTTTTAAATTCAATTATCTCATGAAGTGATTTTCTTCTCCATGTCCCCTAAAAATGCACTAAGCTTAATAATGTACATTTTTCCAAAAAGGACTGACTACCTCCCATCATAAAAGTTCTATACAGAGGTCTGGCAGATGAACATTTTTTCCCCAAACTTTTGACTGTTTGACAAAGGAATTCGGAATTCATCATTCCATGAATAAAATTTTTTCTCATGAAGGTTTGATAAATCATTAATTACTATGTTGCTATATGATATTGGGCATGGTGGCTCATACCCACCAGCAATCAGCACCATACCCTACAGTGCCAGGCGTGGTGGTGGCTCATGCCTATAATCCCAGGAGGGAGGAGGATTGCTGAGTTCCAGGTTGGCCTGGGCTACATAGTGAGCTCAGGGCCAGGCTGAACTACAAAGCGAGACCCTGTCTCAAAAAGAAGAAGAAGAGGAAGAGGAAGAGGAAGAGGAAGAGGAGGAAGAGGAGGAGGAGGAAGAGGAAGAGGAAGAAGAAGAAGAAGAAGAAGAAGAAGAAGAAGAAGAAGAAGAAGAAGAAGAAGAAGAAGAAGAAGAAGAAGAAGAAGAAGAAGAAGAAGAAGAAGAAGAAGAAGAAGAGGAAGAAGAAGAAGAAGAAGAAGAAGTTAATTGAAAACCAGACTACTAGCAGGAAGACCACTAGGCTTCTAAAATGTTAATAAAGGATAGCTAGAAGATTTCTCTCTGGGAAATAGTCCTAAGCATAGTAGAAGGGTTTCCACAATGAAACATACAACATTGCTAAAGACTTATAAGTGAAAGTCTTTATTTATAAATATGCTGTACCAAATCTATCAAAGAGGACTTAATTATGAATTAATACAACATAAAAACACATCAGGAACTAGGAAGGATAGAATAACAAAACTTGAAAGAAACAAAGAAAAGACCCTCACAAAAAGAGAAAAAAATGGAAAAAGTAAAATTCATGAGATAAGAGTATTTAGAGAAGGGAATTTTTAAAAGCAACAGAAGAGCTGAAAGACAAAGTGAGAAATCTCCAACAAAGTAATCCAAGTACTAGGTAAATATTTAAAATATAGCAAAACTGACAAAATGATCAACCATTAGTATAAGAACGATTTTCCTTCATGAAAAATTTCTTAACTATTGTTTTCTGTATTCTTTCCCAGGAAGCATTTGAAAACATTTAGCAAATGCTCAACCAAAATAGAAATTATATCCAGAAAGAACTGGATTCAGATAAAGAAGAATTGAAACAGAAAAGAAAAAAAACTAGGAGAATTTCCAGCAGATTTAGAAAGATATTCCAATAAAGTAAATGCAGGTCTCAGAACAAGTAGCACAGGTTGGAATTGGAGGACTGAAGAGTCCAAGAGGGGGTATCCAAAAACTAAAGTCATTGATAATAATATTCCAGAAAAAATTTCAGCTGATAAAACATGGAGGATGGGGTGATAAATTAGCAATGGAAATGTGAAGAAACAATGGAAATGTGAATACAGCCAGCCAAACAACATCAACTATTAACTGTAAAAATCACATTGTACATGGACCAAAATATTATGATGTTTAACAAATGTGAATAACATTGTTAATCATTCTAATGCAGATTTTACTCCCAAAATATAATGGAGCTATACTGGGAAGATAGGGCAGTAGGAGAAGCTAAACACATGTATATAGGATAAAATAAGCAAATCATAATTTTCTTTCATGGGCACCTTGTAGATACTATCTGAAACCAGAAAAATCAGTGCAAGAAATGTTCATGCTACAGAACTAAGTAGAAATTGGGTTAAGAAATGAGGCTTAAGAAATTGAAAGTGATTTTTCAGATAACTGTGTTAGAAGCATAAGCACATGGATCACAAAGCTGTTAAGTTCTAAGATTTTTGTTGCAAACTTTTATTTATGTTAGAATTTTCAAGGTTAATTTCTTTTTTTTTGTTTGTTTGTTTTTTGTTTCTTTTGGTTTTTTTTTTTTGAGACAGGGTCTCCCTTTGTAGTTCAGGCTGGCCCTGAGCTTACTATGTAGCCCAGGCAAGCCTGTAACTCAGCAATCCTCCTGTCTCTGCCTCCCAAGTGCTGGGATCACAGGCATGAGCCACCACGCCTGGCACTGTGGTGGCATTGCTGGTTGGTGGGCATGAGTCTCCACACCCAGCACTGTATGTGGTTACCGAGGATCAAACTCAGGACCTTGCACTTGTGAGGCAGGCATTGGAACCACTGAGCTAAATCTCTGGCCCTCAAAGTTAATTTCTTAACCAACTACAATTAATGTTTTAAGGAAACCATGTTCATTTTTTCTCACAATCAGTCAAAATCTTTAACAATATTTGATTTTTTAGTTAATTGGTACTTTTAAGTATATGCTATTTTCACATTCATCACTGAGAATTTGTATCTGCATGTGAAATATCTTGATTCTTTTTTTTTCTATTATTCTACTCTCACCCAGCCCCTCTACTCTGCTATGTATCCTTTGTTTCCATTTTTTTCCTTTTTACCTTCAAATTTTTTTCTTTCCCTTCTTTGCCCCTCCCCCGTACACACACACTTGTTCCCTTCCCCTTTGAAGATTTTCTTCCTGTTTCACAGTACCTATTACATATTTTGGACCTACCAAATGCTGGTGAGGCTGTGGTAGAAAGGAACCTTCTCCACTGCTGGTGGCAATGTAGACTGGTAAAACCACTGTGTAAATCAGTTTGGAGATTCCTCAAAAACCTAGGATTAGACTTCCCATCTGACCCCACTATTTCTCTGCTGGGCATATTCATGAAAGAATTATAAGTATCATGCCACAATGACATATGTGCGGCCATGTGTATAGTAGCATAGTTGGTAATAGCTAAATCAATTATTTTAACTGATTAAGGTTGAAGAGTCTGTGGGTTTTTTTAGAAATGCTGTACTCTACGTTGTTCATCATTAGTGCAGTTTAGGTGAATGTGGTTTTGCAGAGGTCTTCATGTTCACATTTTAAAATGAAGTAAAAGATCTCATCTTTTGAGCTTGGGTTAATTTTTAATTTTATTTTATACAGCAGGTAGGCAGATCCTTATTCCCAGTTTTTAGAAGTATGCACCATACAAATCTATTAATTTTACAAATTACAATTATAATGTTATCCTATCCTTAAAATATCTAAATATTTTAGGTGCAAAAATATTGCTTAACCTTCAGCCATCTGGGAAATACCAAGATAGAAAAATATTTTAAAAATTAAAAGAAAATATGCCGGGACCTAGGTGTCTCTAACAGGCTTTATCAGGGAGGGAGTAACCAGCTGGGGTATTCTCAAAATGGTGAGTGGCCTGAAACAAAGAGTGTAGGTATCCTATATAGCCTAGGAGGTGGGGATAGGGTATCAGGACGTGGAATGGCACTATACTATCTTCTCATCAGTGCATCTATGATGGAGTGATGACATCAAGAGGCGGAAGGGAATGTGGAGCATTAAGGGAAGAAGGAGGAGTGTCTTTGGCTGGAGGGGCTACGTCGGCTTTGTTCCCTGTTGGTGGAATCACAAGGTATTGTGGGAAGGAGTGAGATATTCTACCACAAGGCACTGTGGGAAGGAGTAAGGTAGCTTTGGTGGAGAAATGTTATCTGGCTCTATTCTGGACCAGCCAGACCTACTACCAAGCACCAAGAAGCAAACAAAGATGAATAAAAACAAGGAGTTGATATAAATGGCTGCATTGCAGGTGGGATTTTGGGGGGGTGTTTACTTTGGGGGTACTAGGGATCAAACTTGGGCCCTGTGCTTCGAAGATAAGTACAGTACCACCTGAGCTAGATCCCCAGCCCACAGGTGGGTTTGTTTGTTGGTTTGTTTGTTTGTTTGTTTGTTTGAGACAGGGTCTCACTTTGTAGTTCAGGCTAGCTCTGAGCTCACTATGTAGCCCAGGCAAGCCTGGAACTCAGCAATCCTCCTGTCTCTGCCTCCTGACTGCCGGGATTACAGGCATGAGCCACCACGCCCAGCACTGCGGTATGTGGTATTGATTGCTGGTGGGCGTGAGTCTCCATGCCCAGCATTGTATGTGGTTACCAGGGATTGAACTCAGGACCTTGTGCTTGAGAGGCAGGTGCCAGAACCACTGAGCTAACCCTCCAGCCCCCACAGGTGGGTTTTTTAATTGGGATGTAAATAATCCCTCCCAGAGTGAATGATATCAGCCCCTGCATCTCAAAGGAGGACAGATTAAAAAGATTAAAAAATTGCAAAGGCTAAATTTACTGTAGTGTTAGATGGAAACTCTCCCTAGAAATTTAACATGGTGTTATTTTGATTCGTATTTTCTTGTTTTTGTTCATGATCTCATGATAAAGTTCAAGAAGTACTAAATGTTGTGTTAGTCCATTTTTCACTGTTGTCACAAAATGCTGAGTCAGGCTAACTTTATACAGGAAAAAGCTTTGTTTAACTCTGAAAAGGTTAAAAGTCCGAACAGGGTGGCAGAAAGTCTGGTGAAAACTCCCCCTTCAAACATGATAGATAGCAATGGTGGAAGCACAAGTAGGACAAATAGATCACATCTTGTGAAAGAAAGCCAGAGACGGAAGTCTCTTTGGGCTATGTGGCTTCAATTGATCTCAGGACTTTTTATTAAGTCTCATTTTTAAAGGTCCTACATCTCAACACTGCCACACTGAAGGCCAAGCTTTTGACATGGGATGGACACACAGAAGCCACATCCAAACAGCAAATGTAACATCTAATCATACTTAGCCCCATAAGATGCTACAACTTTCAGCTTGAGATTTTGCATATATTATATATATATATTATGATTTATATATATTATAATTTCCCTAATTAACTTAGGCCATTATTAATCAGAACAATATATAAACAGAAGGCTTCTAGCTTTAGCTTGAATATGGTAAGATCCCTTCACACACACACACACACACACACACACACACACTCAAATCCTCAAGGAGTCTTCACAAAAGATAACTTCAGAATATGAGTGTACCCAAAATCCGTCCAGTAAAATGACAGCCATCCACGAAGTAAGTAAAAGTGCATGCTTTCGTTAATCCTGACAACTACCTAGGGAAGATACATTTATTTTCATTGTCTAGAGAAGAAAAATGAGGCTCAGAGGGGATAAGAAATTTATTTAAAGTCACTGTACCGAGTAACAAAGCCAGCAGTGGCTAAATCTTCACTGGCTCTCAGTCATCATGCTTCAGCCAAGCGGGTAGCTGCTGTCTAATTTGTTCTTGAAAGCTAATGTATTTAATGTTATTTAGGGTTCTTTGTTCACGTATTAAAAGCTGCAGGTTATTTTATCTGTAACGTTTAATGAAAGTACCAGGATGAGCTCATGGATGGAAGGCATAAGCAGATATCTCAGAAGACCTCAGCCAAAGAAATTAAGCGTTTCTGTGGAGCACCATCCAGGAATGAGTGAGCAAAATCCATGTTTTTCTCCCATCTTTATACCACTCCACTCTGCTCCATAATCAAACCTTATGAAATGAATCTAATTGGCTAATTATAAATAACATGACACCCCTGGCATTCATCAGAGTGCTAAGAAAAAAATGTGGTAACAATCTTGCAGATGCCCCTTTGGATTTCATGGTATGGGTAAGTGTAACTCAGATTTGTTAACCCGGCCCGAGCGCATGTGCCAACAATGATATGATTCCTCAGAAGACAAGTAGGGTGCCACTGGGAAAGAGGAAAATGTTTGACTGCCAAAAAGTGAGAAAATAACCTTCATGGGGACTTTCAAAGGCTTCATAGAATGGCAGAACACTCAGTGAAATGTACACAATATCTTTCTTCTTAATATTTCTTGACCCAGTTCATATTCTAATGAGCAGCAGGAAAGACAGTCACCCATGCAGAGACTGCTCACACCCCCAGTCAGGTTGGGTATTTCCCACCTGGGAGCACTTGGGGGATAAGACCTGCTTCTTTTCCCTGGCACAGAGGCCACCACATTTCCAAAATTCCTATTCAGCCACATGTGGACAGAGGATTGAGTGCCAGCCTGTGAGAAGAAATGTGCCAACCTCCCAGAGCCCCCCTCATGATCTTTCTCCACTGACTCTCTTGAGACATATGTGCACTCAGCCTCACAGCCCACATAATGAAGATAGTGAAATCACACCAAGGAGAGCTCTCTGTCCTGCTTAGGGGAGAAATACCTACTGCACTGATCTGCACTGACTTTACCCGAGCAAGAAATAAATTTCTGTTATGTCAAAACCACTACATATTTGAGGAACATTTATATTACCTCGATATAACTACTGAATCCACTTATCTTGTTTACTAGTTTTACCCAAATAAAAGTCCATCCACTATTTATTAATTTTTCTTAAGATTTTAAAGTAAATACTGTTACTACATAGCTAGACTTATAATACTGTAAAATCTATGCATTTTATATGTACTGTTAGGACTGAAGTATGCTTCTTCTTATATTTCTTTTTAGAATTATCCTAAGAATTACTTTAAGAGCACTATAAAGTCAACCTTTATTTTCAATTCATCAGTGTTTTTAATCTTGTTTTTTCTATTTTAGATCTTATTGTTTTCTTTTGTCTTGCTTGCTCTGCATGCTGACTAAAAGTTAAAGCTTTTGTCTAGTCCTTAATTCTGGAACCAAGAGATTCACAATACTAGGTTTCAAAAAAATTGAAGTTCTTCATGTTATCTTGCTTGAGATTATCACACAGACTTATTACTCCAAATAATTCTAAACATACATCAGCTTCTTCAATTAAAATTTGACATCCCCACACTTAAGGATGTATGATTTGCCCTACTTGAAAATTAAAATTATCATTTGCTAATTACAGTTACAGATCATAACTTCTATGCTGGTTACATTTATGATTTTATTAAAAAATCTATTCAACAACAACAAAACATGTCCTGTGTTCTATCACATTATCTTCTCCCTAAAAAGAAAAAAAAAGGAAAACAATTAGTCACAAAGGGAAAATATACATGACACTTGGTCTACACTTCCATTAGAAAAGTGAAAGAACTCAAGACTGGGAAATATTTCTTGTCACCCAAGGTGGAATTTGAAGTATTTTTCTAGTTGGCTTTTTTCTGCAAGAGTAGCCTGTGGTTGGGGGTTTCCCCCAAGGTGCTGCTAACCTCTTGCCAGTGAGCAACAAGTTAGGAGGTTAGGTTTTCTTTTTAGTCACCTGATAGGATTTCCCAGGACAAAGGTGTGAAGCCAGATTTGACCTGACTTCCAATCTCCTTCCTGTGGGTCATCTGAGAAGAAAGAAATCATCCTCATTTCTCCACGTGGTGCTGATGTCATTTCCTCTCTGGAAGCCCTGCCCTCTGGTTTGTGTAAAAGCTTCACAGATAGTCTGCCCCTGTAGAGCATAGACAATTAGAATGACAGATTCAGGGCAGCGTGCTCTGTCACAGATACAGGAGGCTTTCAACTTCCTCCTCTTTGAAGAATTGTAAACCACTTGCAAAGTGTAAGTTTTGCATCCCCCCTCTTCTGAGCAGCCAAACAGATGCAATAAACTGAAGCCAACAAGCAGAAACTACAAAAGCATAGAAATCCATATGAAGTTAAAACTGAATAAAATCACTTGAAATTTTCTCCTTGAAAAAAAATGAGATTCTTTATACTTGCCCATTCCTGTAGTCAGTAGTGTCCCTGACAATTGGTGCTGCGTACTTATCTCTGTTGGTCCCAGAGCACCAGATAAGTACTTTACATGGACCACCAAAAACCACTTGACCACTGGTCCTGGAGGAAGAGTCAACAAAAACCCTTGGCCAGGGCTGCAACTTCCAAAGGACCTCGATTTTTCAGCTCAATTTGGTACCAAACTATGCAGAGAAGAGGGTAGTACCTCATCACACGTGCTGATTTTATTTATTTATTAATTTTTTAGGGTACTGAGGCCCTTGTGCTTTCAAGGTAGCCGTGGTACAGCTGAGCTAAATCCCTGGCCCACACGTGCTGACTTTAGCTGCCAATCACACCTGGCCTCTGTCATCCTAAAGTCTATAATAATGTCAGTCACAGAGTCTGCTGCTGGTGGTTCTGACTGGCAAGCTCTAATGATGAATCACTTTCATAAACAATTGATTCATTCCAATTTGAAGAGATTTTAAAGAAATGTCTTCATCTCCTCACTACTCTATGTGATAACCTTCCTATGTAATCTTAATCACAATATCAAATTTTATTATTTTCTGTACTATTCACATATAGTACATAAATACTATATAAAAGTTATCTTAAATGATTTTACTGGTATATTTTATATATACATTATGATCACAGTCAACCTTGAGAATTTGTACCAATGTGTGAATGACTTAATTCTCATTTTTCCCATTCTTCTGTCTCTATATAAACACCTGCCTTACAACCACTTGTCACTATATAAACAAGATTATTTCCCTTTTTTAACCATCAAATTTTCTTTCCCTACTTTACTTATGCCTACCAGCTCTGCCCTTCGAATGTTTTCTATTTCACAATACATATCATACATTTTGGAACTCATCTACAGATTCAGTATCTCATACCAGAGAAAAGATATGGTGTTTAGGAATCTGTGACCTATTTATTTCATTTATAAGGATGTCATCAAGGTACGTCCATTTGAGTATAAATGACTCAAATTTCTCATTCTTTATGGCAGAGTAATACTGCATTTTATTTTAAAACACATGCACACACACACACACACACACACACACACACCTTCTTTATCCAGTCTCAAGTTGATGGGCATTTGGGTTGTTTCCAAGATTTACCTGTCACAATTTGAGCTGCTATAAAAATGAGTGCACATATGTCACTGTGATATGACTCTTTTAATTGTTTCATGTATATGCCTAGCAGGGGAAAGTAGTCATATAGGACCTCAAATACTGGTTTTTTGAAGAATCTCCACAGTCTACATTCCCACCAACAGTAGAGAAGGGTTCCTTTCTCCCCACAACCTTCCCAGCATTTGTTGCTGGTTAAATTCAAGATAGCAGCTGTTCTTTGTGAAGTGAGATAGAATCTCAGTGTTGTTTTCATCTGCATCTCTCAAATGGCCAGCAATGTTGGGCATTTCGTCATATGTTTCTTAGCTGCTTTTACCTTTTCCTCTGAAAATTGTCTGTTCATTTCAGATGCCAATTTTTTAATTGGGCTTTTAAATGGGAGGGTGAGTTTTTAGGTTCTTTATTCTAGATACTAGCCTTTGTCTGAGAAATAGTGGGTAAAATTTTTTTCCTGTATTATTGGTTGTCTTTTTGTTCTGTTAGTAGTTCCTCTTGCTGTGCAGAAAAGATGAGATCCAAGTTGTTGATTTCTTCTGCTAGTTCTGATGCTATAGAGGTTTTGTTCATAAAGTCTTTCCCTGAGCTGATGTCTCCAAGAGTTCTACCTAACCTGTTTTGAAAAAGGTTTAGTGTGTCTGTTTTAATATTTAAGTCTCTAATACACTTTGATTTGGGTTTAATGCAGGGTGAAAGACATAAATCTAGCTTTAGTCCTTGGCAGGTTGAAACCTAGTTTTTCCAGCACCATCTGTTAAAGAGTCTATCTTTCCAGCACTGAGAGTATTTGGCTCCTTTGTCAAAGACAAACTGGGTTAGAATATCTGGGGTTGTTTCTGGATCTTCTAGTCTGTTCCACTGATCCTCAGGCCTATTATTTTACCAGTAACATGCTGTTTTGATCACAGTGGCTTTGCAGTATAGTTTCATGCTGGGGATTGTGATGTCCCCTCCTATGTTCTTGTTAACTAAAATTTCATTTTTAAAAAATTCAATTCTTTATTGATACATTTTATATACAGCTCACAATCACACTCCACATTGGGGAATTTGTGCAGTATATGACACAGGTTATTCTTATTTTTACTCATATCCCTACCCACCCTACAACCCCCTACCCCTATATAAATATGGTGCACATATATCCCTATGATATGATTCTTTTAATTCTTTTATGTACATTCCTAGAAGGACAATAGCAGGGTCCAATGGGACCTCTGGGTTTTCTGAGGAATCTCCACAGAACAATGGAGAAGAGTTCCTTTCTCCCCACAACCTCACCAGCATTTATTGCTGGTTAATTTCACAATAACAGTCATTCTTTGTGGAGTAAGATGAAATCTCAGTGTTGCTTTCATCAGTATCTGTCAAATGACCAGTGAGGTTGAGCATTTCTTCATATGCTTCTTGGCCACTTTCACTTCTACCTCTGAGAAGTGTCTGTTCATTTCAGATGCCCATTTTTGAATTGAGTCTTTAAACTTGGGGGAACTGTTTTTGTTAAGCTCTTTGTACACTCTAGATAGTAGCCCTTTGTCTGGGAAACAGCTAATAAATACTTTTTTCCTATTGTGTTGGTTGTCTTTTAGCTGTGCCAATGGTTTCTTTTGCTGTGCAGAAGCTTTTTAGTAGGATGAGATCCCATTTGTTGATTCTTTCTGCTAGTTCTTGTGCTATGGAGGTTTTGTTCATAAAACATTTCCCTAACCCAGTGTCTCCAAGAGTTTCACCCCACCTGTTTTGCAGCAGGTTTAGTGTTTCTGTTTTAATATTCAAGTCTCTAATCTATTGTGATTTTACTCTAATACATAGTTAAAGAGATAGGTCTAGCTTTAGTTTTTGGCATGGTAAAACCCAGTTTTTCCAGCACTATTTGTTGAAGAGGTTGTCTTTCCTCCATTGAGGATGTTTGAGATAAGGTGGTTTAGTGTATCTGGAGTTGTTTCTGGATCTTACAATCTATTCCACTAGTCCTCAGGTCTGTTACTTTGCCAGTATCGTGCAGCTTTTATCACAGTGGCTTTAAAGTAGTTTTAAGTTGGTGATCGTTACAACCCCTGCCATGTCCTTGATGCTTAGAATTGCTTTTGCTATTCTAGGTCTCTTGTCGTTCCAGATGAATTGTGTTGGAATTTCAATAATGATTACATTAAATCTTTACAGTAGTTGTGAGAGTATAGCCATTTTGACAACATTGGTTCTTCCTACCCAGGAACAAGGGATGTCTTTCCATTTTCTGATATCCACTTTAGTCTATTTTTTCAGATCACAGTTATTTTCAGAGTAGAGGTCTTTCAACTCCTTTGTTAGACTGATTCCTAGATATTTCAATTCTTTGGATGCTATTGTGAAAGGGATTGACTCCCCAATTTGTCTTTCATTGGGCTGTTGTTCATGTATTCAAAGGCAATTGATTATTGAGCATTGACCTTGTATCTAGATATACTACTAAATTTGGCAATTAAGTCTAACAGTTTTCTGGTTGAGTTATTAGGATCCTCTATATAGAGAATCATGTCATTGATGAATAATGACAGTTTAACTTCTTCCTTACCTATCTTTATTTCTCTTATTTCTTCGTCTTGCCTAATTGTTGTGGCTAATATTTCCAGCACTATATTGAACAAGAGTGGTGACAGAGGACATCCTTGTGTTATTCCTGATTTTAGTGTAAAAGATTTAAATTTGGGGTCATTTTGTATGTTGCTGGCTATTGGTTTCTCATAAATAGCTTTTATTAGGTTGAGATAAAGTCCATCTATTCTGATTTTCTGTAGGGTTTTGATCATGAATGGGTGTTGGATTTTGTCAAACCCTTTCTCTGCATCTGTTGAGATGAACATGTGATTTTTGTCCGAGTCTGTTAATAGAGTGTATTATATTTATCAGTTTATATATGCTGAACCATCCTGGAATGAATACAACTTGGTCAGGGTGTATGATCTTCTTGAAGATTCTCTGTATTGTATTTGTGAGCATTTTAATGAGGGTTTTTGCATCAATGTTCATTAGAGAAATTGGCCTGTAGTTCTCTTTTTTGGTTGGGTCTTTCTGTGCTTTTGGAATCAAGGTAATGGTTGCTTAGAAAAATGAATTTTGGAGTACTTCTTCCCTTTTGATTTCAGTAAAGACTTTGGGAAGTATTGGCATTAACTATTCTTTAAAAGTTTTGTAGAGGGCCGGAGGGTTAGCTCAGTGGTTCCGGCGCCTGCCTCGCAAGCTCAAGGACCTGGGTTCGATCCCCGGTAACCACATATAATGCTGGGCATGGAGACACGCCCACCAACAATCAACACCGCATACCACAATGCCGGACGTGGTGGCTCACGCCTGTAATCCCAGCACTCGGGAGGCAGAGACAGGAGGATTGCTGAT
>PVIC010010667.1:0-42906 GCA_004025085.1 Thryonomys swinderianus
CAACTTTTTTAACCTCTCCGAGTCAGTGTCTTCATTTTCTATTTTAACAGTGTAAATTTTTTGTGTCTAAAATGGCTGCTGTAGGAAATGTGAAGGAATTGATTTAAAACACAGGCTTTGAGACATGTGTAAGATCCTCTTGGGAAGACCCTTGACTTCTCCAAGAGGCCATAGCCATTTGGAAAAATGTGCCATCTGTATCAGGACACCATGGGCAGAGGAACCAACTGATTTCCAGCGTGAATCTCTTATGAAAGTGTCAGGGTGATTGTCGGATGGAGCGCGGGCTCTTGATCAAGAGCTGCCAGTGGGGCTCGCTCTGCTCTGAGGACCCAGCTCAGTTGCTGTGGGATTATTCATCTGAAGGCAGATAGTAAATTTTTCAGATAGTACTTGGAAGTGGCCCAGTAGTTGTTTGTAAAATGGAAACAAATTTTACCTCTCCTGGATTACTCCATGAATAAGGATTACTTGGTACACATAGTTAGCAGGTACTATTCGTTTTGTTGCTGAATATGGTACTTGTTAGGACATCCTTTGAATTCTCCATCTAAAGGACCAGAACTAGCACTAGATAGATACTCTTCTGGCCATGGGGCCTGGGCTGCCTATCTGGCTGAACCCTTCAGTTATCTGCCCTGCCCCATATTTCCTACCTTCCCAGGTGGTTCACATCAGTCTCAGTCTCTTTCCTGGCTAGAAAAGCAGAGAAGACCATTTCTGGACAGGGAGCAGCCACAGTTAGTGTCTTGGCTTAGGAATGGGAGCTGAAGCCTAGTGAGCTGGAAAATCTGGGTGCAATTTATTATCAGTTTGAAATAGGTAGTTTTCAGGTATTGTCTATGTTTTATTACAATGAGGTTCCCTGAAGATTTTAGTGTAGATACCATTTTATCATTTATAGTATGAATATGTTAATTTATTTATAAGCTTTTTTCAAAATCATTAATTATATTTTTAAGAATTGTTATTTGTTATGATGAGTGAAAAAGATAATCAGAAAGAAATATTTGTAACAATCAGGAACATCTGTCTGGGACCTTTTTGTGCCATACAGCTTCCAGATAAGGCTGGGGCACTGAGATAGCTGGGCCACCTCACCCACACTGCCAGTGGGCTGCAGGGACCCAGGGTCAGCCCTGGTCATGCATGTTCTCTGATCTTAAGAATTAGGTGCACTGTTTTTTTTACTGTAGGGCATGGGGAAGGGAGGAAGTGCAGAGAATTTAGGTAAGTTGTGAGCGGTCACACAGTATGAAAGTACAGAGCTGGTCTCTGAACACAGACCACCTGGCTTTTGCACCTGTGCTCCAAGTCCCACTCTTTCCATGGTCCGTTCGTGTCAGTAGGTAGTCAGTCACGTGGAGGACCGCATTTTAGTCATATTCCCAGGTATACGTGTGAAAGTCATGTCTGAGAAGCACTGCCTGAAACATTCTGCTTTACCATTACCCCACTTTTAAGAACTTCTTGGTGTGAGGAAGAAAATAAGCGGACATTTAAACAGTTGTAACGTGTACAGAGTGTGCTTTGGTCATCGCTGTCCCTTTGACATTTAAGGTAAATAGTCAGAAAGTCGGTGGAAGCCTTCAGACCTTTCCAGTTCCTTTCCAGAACTCTCATGTCACACTGGTCTCTTGTTCCATGCACGCAAACGTATAGGAGTGTGCACAAGCCCAGAGTCAACCTCCATTGGCTTTTGTAAGATGGATATAGAGAAGATGGGGGATGTCCCAGCACAGGGCCAAGGCAGACCTGTGTTCATGAATTTTCCCATTTGAATCTGTTCCTCTTCTGCTGAAGCACTCCGCACAGTCTGTTCCCCTGGGAAGTGGAGCCCAGCCGTGGTTTGTTCACTCCTTGCCTCTTGGTAGAAGTAGCCCTACAGGCTGGTCCTCTCTCCTCTCCCATTCCAGTAAATAAATGTCTTTCTCATTACATAAGTAATTATAATCCAAATGTAATCACATAATAGACATTGAAGGAGCAGCCAGCCAGCCTTAGGGAAGTTGGCCAATTTAAAGGACAAGAATAAGGGAGGCTTTGCCAGGCAGAGAAGGGTATGTGGGGAAAAGGAAATAAAGAGTAGGGACCTCAAAGTGCGTGGCTTGTTTCTTGGTGTAGCCCAGAGATCGCAGGTGAGGCTGCATTGTGGACGCCTTTATTTCCCCCTGGCTAATAGCAGTTAACAGACCTTTACTATGTGGCAGCCACTCTGCTTAGGACTTTACTTACGTTCCATCTGCAAACACAATTTTTCTTTTCTTTTCTTTTCTTTTCTTTTCTTTTCTTTTCTTTTCTTTTCTTTTCTTTTCTTTTCTTTTCTTTTCTTTTCTTTTCTGACAGGGTCTCTCTGTTCTTGAGACAGGGTCTCTCTGTATAGTTCAGGCCAATCTCAAACTAATTATGTAGCCCAGGCTGGCCTTGAACTGTAAGTGGTCCTCCTGCCTCAGCATTCCAATGCTTGGATTACAGGTGTGTATTACCACACCCAGTTTGCAACAGATTTTTTTTTTTTTGAGACAGGGTCTCGCTTTGGAGTCCAGGCTGGCCCTGAGCTCACTATTTAGCCCAGGCAAGCCTCAAACTCAGCAGTCCTCCTGCCTCTGCCTCCTGAGTGCTGGGATTACAGGCTTGAGCCACCACACCCGGCACTGTGGTATGTGGTATTGATTGCTGGTGGGCGTGAGTCACCATGCCCAGCACTGTATGTGGTCACACCAGGATCGAACTCAGGACCTTGCGCTTACTAGGCAGGTGCTGGAACCACTGAGCTAAATCTCCGGCTCTACAAACAGATTTTTAAAAATAGACATATCCTGAGGTCACTTCAGCTGCACATATACTAAAAATAGACATCGTCTTTATTTTGTAGTTGATAGAAGTGAGTGATTCTGATGGGAGAGGTTAGAGAGCTTCTCAAAGCCACACAGCTGGTGAATGAGAACCTGGGGTTTAATCATCGCCGTATCATACCAGGGATCTATCTATCTATCTATCTATCTATCTATCTATCTATCTATCTATCTATCTATCTAACTATCTATCATCTATCTATCTATCTATCTATCTATCTATTTTTCAGGGATCTATTTATAAGCAACAACTTTACAAATTTTACTTTTCTGTTTTATTGTGAGACACCTGTTTTGAGATACCTTCTTGGGCTTGTATCCAGGGCTTTGGGCAGCTAGTGGTGGAGCTGGCAGGGCTTTGTGTTCGAAAGTGGGTTTACAGTGAAAGGCACTCCCTAGAGCATGACCTGCTTTTGAGAGTCTTGCCCAGTTTAGGTATTGTGGGCTTTAGATGTGGAAGGTTAAGAAAATGCAGATTTGGGGCCGGGAATTTAGCTCAGAGTTCTGGTGCCTGCCTCACAAGCACAAGGTCCCAAATTCAATCCCAGGTATCACAAAAATTGAAAAAAAAAAAAAGAAAAGAAAGAAAATGTAGGATTCCTGGGGAAAGTTGGAAAAGGAGTTGGTTCTGCTTATTCTTCATCATTCACTGGTTGCTCTGTGTTGTGGTTGATGATATTATACTGTTTTAGTTCAAGCAAAGGTTTCTTTCATCCATAGCTAAATTACTGATAAAGATATTTTGTTCACTTTGAAGTTTTCCAAAAGCTATCAGATTTCATAAAGATTTTCTGTTTTCTTTAGATTCTGTTTCTTTTGCTCTTGCAGTATCAACTAGCAGTATGGTGGTTATTCTGTACTGGTAATGTCACTGTCTTAGTACTTGGTTCTCTCTCATGTGTTTATTAACTGTCTCTTTAATATGCTGATGAGTTAACATACCTTCTAATACTTTGTTCTGTGAACTGCTCCTGGAGTGATTCCCAAGTCTTCCTCCAGTGGCTACACCAAGGCACATGGCCATTTCTTCTTTGGACTCAGACTATGATCAGGATGTGTGGTAACGGTGCTAAGTAGTGGGAGAATTAAAGAAGATAAAAATGTGGCAGAGCACTGTAGTGGATAGACCTCAGTTTCCACACTTACAAATGAAGGTGTAGGTCTTCTAAAGATATTAGATGAAATGTGGAAATGGGGCCATTGGAAGAGATCTAGAGTTCCTTTCTTATGGAAATTTTGCCACCAGTCTTGGCTGTCTTTATGTTTAATAGGTTTTAATAGTCCTGTAGACTTCAGTATCTTTTTCATTTTTCCAAGTTATAATTTATTATATTATACTTTAGTGAATTGTGAATGTCACTTTAATTAGATCATCTGTGTATAATTAGGGCAACAATTTTTTTCCCCTAACTGGACTTTTCATTACCAAGCATGCATTTTGCCTCTAACCCTAGGTACTTGAGCATTTAAAAGCATATTCCCAAAGCAGCCTTTTCTGTCTTCCTAAAAAATACTTTACAGTCTCTTGAAAAGCCACCAGCATAAAATATGAAGGGTAGTTTTGGTCCAGGTTTTGCATGTAGTCATACCCCACACAATCATGATCTAAGACAGTAAATTTAGTTTAGTGGTAAACATTGTGGAATTCAAGAAAATCTGTTTTCTGTTTATTACTTATTTTCTTACATTGTGAGTAAAGCAACTTTGTGGCTATTTTGTATCTATTTTGAGTGTTAACTTTTCAGAGCTGGCAAATAGATTTTCATGAAAATATTCTTACCTGTTTTGTAAAGGTGCCACATTAAACATATCCTAGAAAATTAACCTTATCTGAGGATAGGTCCCAATTAATAGCCTAAGAATCAATTTGTGTTTGGCTTTGCAGTGTATTTTTGTGCTTACATTAGAGTATGGGTGTGCCTGATATTCTCGGAATTTACAATGCTTTAGACAAATAAGGAAGTCCCACTGTGAAGACTCAGAAGGAACTGGAAGGCTGACAGATAGACCTTTGTCCTTCCCCAGCTGCCTCTTGAATTCTTGTCTGTGGTGGGCTGAAATCCTTGCCTTGGGATGGAAAATTTGCCAGAGCCCAATGGCCCTGCCTTTTTTCTTCTGCTATATTTTCAGTTATGTGAAACTGGATGCTTGATAAAGTACTTCAACTTTGAATACCTGAATTATTCATGTGTTCTTGTCACTCCCATCACAAGCAGGTAATTACGGAACTATAGCAACTTTAAAGAGACAATGTGTCATTTTATGTTCATTGCCTGTTTGATTGCACTTCATAGCTAACCCCACACTGGACAACCTAAATTGATGTTGGAGTAGCAGTACCGATTTCTCTCGGCATTACTGTGAATGATGAGCCAGATCAATGCTTCAGGGTAAGAGGTGGTGATGGATATGGATTATGTGACAAACCCCACTAAACTCCGTTTGTGTCTAAACTTTTCCCTCCTGGCTTGACCATAAAGGGCTTCAGAAGGTGTGTTGCAGAATGGTAAATTTAGGGAGAAATGGGAATAGTTTGATTCTTGTTTAAAGAGAGAAAATGTGGCAAGGAGGCTTGATAACACAAGAGTGACAAGGTGTCTTGGAGGAATGGACCAAGCGACAACCTGTATTTTACGTACAACAGTGTCTATTGGAGGCTGGGCATGGTGGCTCACGCCTGTAACCTCAGGAGGCAGAGGCAGGAGGATTGCTGTGAGTTTGAGGCTGGCCTGGGCTACATAATGAGTTCAAGCCCAGTGTAAACTACAAAGTGAGACATTGTCTCAAAAAACTAAAAAAACCCCCATAAACAGTGTCTGTTGGTAATATATAGCCTCTGAATGCTGAACCTAGTGATCCTATATAACGGAATAGTTATGAATCCTATAGAATAATTATAAAATGCTCTTACTGATAAAGGGGGAAGAGATGTAACTCCCAAACCTGCTGGATATCTGAAGCACGAGTTTGTGTTCTCTAAAATTGAAGAATGAATTCTAGGAACAAAGAAGGTTAAGAGTGCAAAAACTTTATTGAGCAATAGCTTCTGTCAAAGAGAGAAAGAAGGGAGACCCAAAAGTGGGTTGCCCGTTCGCCTTACATCTTTCTCAAGGGACAAAGCCATAGGATGAGTAGATTCAAGGTGGACAAAACTATAGTCAACTAGTAAGATTGCAAGTACAATGGCTTAGATAACATGGTTCATTGAGAAATCACAAAGTGGACAAAACTATGATCAACCAATAAGATTATGATGAATATAGTGACTCAGGTAATATTGATTAAATGGGGATCCAATGGGAAAGTAAATCACATAGAAAGCATAATCAGGGATCTTTCCTGGAAGGGGTGGGTAAGACCTTGGTCCCCTACCCAGGTGACTGATACCTAGTTAGAATATCAACCACTGCTATTTATTGTACTTGGGTGTAGTAGTTTCCTCTCCTTTTTTTTTTTTTTTGAGACAGGGTCTCACTGTGTAGTTCAGGCTGTCTCTGAGCTCACTATGTAGCCCAGGCAAGCCTCAAACTCAGCAATCCTCCTGCCTCTGCCTCCTGAGTGCTGGGATTACAGGTGTGAGCCACCATGCCCGGCTCCTCTCCTTTTACAATACTGGTTTTCAGTGAATGTGTCTAGATTGTCCTCCATATTGGCTCAGTTGGCCTCCAGGTTAATTCCTGGTGGGCAGCACTGTCTAACTGCCCACAAGATATCTAATTAACTTCCCTATCTATGATATTACTATAGACTTTGATATGTTGCTCTGTATGGATCAGTTGATTTTGAACAAGTATCTTTTATTAAATATTCTCCCATCGCTTCTTGGCCTTTTGGCTAAGATCAAGTATAAATATTCTTCCAAAACATTCTTGTTATGAAACAATTTTAAAATAAGAAATTAGTCACTTCCATGATAAAGGTACTTATTTTTTTCTATTTTCATAGAAAATCAAGCTTTAATTAAAGGTTGTCTTGTATGAATTTGTATACTAGATTTGTCATTATAGAAAGAGGCTTTTGAGTTTGACTCTACTGCTTATATGACAAAATTGTGGCCTTTATTTATTTCTGTGACTCTCAAAAGCCAGATTTTTTTTTTTTTGAGACAGGGTCTTGCTTTGTAGTTCAGGCTGGCCCTCAGCTCACTATGTAGCCCAGGCGAGCCTGGAACTCAGCAATCCTCCTGCCTCTGCCTCCTGAGTGCTGGGATTATAGGCGTGAGCCACCACGCCTGGCTAAAAGCCAGATATTTTAATGGCAGAAAAGGGACCAACATTCATGGTGGGTTTTTTTTGCCCACAGTGTCATATTTGATCAATATGATATGTCATAGTTTACTTTATCAAGGCACTTTGAACATTGTGATAGCATATACTATAGTTAATGCCCTTGGGTTTCTTTTGTGATGTATAACTGGGATTTAAAATGATATTAACTCTCAAGTGTGGCTCATGAACTAAAACCCCAAAGGGAGCCCTTTCCTTGGTCGCCTTGGTATCCATGTTGAATTGAAAGTTTTTGAGGTCAGAAATGAGTTCTGTCAAGTATCTGCTCTTTGAGAATCTTATGTGCTACCTGGAACTGGTGGAACTTCTGCCAGTGGGTTTTTTTCATAGGTACTATTCCTGTGCAGTGCAACATCACTGGATTTAAAGCCTTACCTACTGATGTGCCAGATACATTCAGTGTCCCCAGTCAGGTGTTCCACTTCTTTCACTGATAAGAAGTAGCTGAAGAAATTCAAATCCAGATAGGTAAATTAAGTCATTCAGTCATATAGCCAGGTAGTTAGTAATTGAATCCAAGTGCAACCAACATCTCAGGTTTGTAGAGATTGTTTAAAATTGAACAAACGCTCATTAGAAAATTAGTATGATGAAATAATAATGTGCATTCTTAAGACACAAAACACAGCTATTGATAACATTTTGGTAAATTTTAAGCTTTTAAAATACTTTTTGAAAGTTTTTTATATGCATAGATTGGGGCATGGGAAGGTAAAATAGTTATTGACCAATCTCATTTAATATCCACTATGTCAAGATCTTGAGGTCAAGGACTACCAGTAGTGTAGTTAGTGAAGATTTTTCTCTCCGAATTTCCCAGGGAACTTTTGGGAATGCTTCATTTTCTGTTATCTTGAGTTAGAACAGGGACTAATAATGTGAAGGCTATGATTGGAATCCAGCATACTGTTTCACTTTATGCTCTGTCTCACCAGTCATTTTTAATTGCCTCATGGTACTCACAAAGTGGAGTGATGGATTACTGCAGGATTTTTAAGAAAAATGACTCCAAGCAGAGTGTGCCAATAGCAGGCTACGTTACATGTCTTACTAGTATAGTCATGCTTTATAGTATACTTAACTACCATTTGAGATTTTCATTGTAATTTTTCTTCATGTTAATAAATATATTATTTCAATTCTTTTCCATTCTAGGATATCTGATATGATAGTCACGTTTGTATCTGATTTTGCCTAGGATTATCATGGTTTGCACATTTTAACTTTTTTTTTTTTGGTGGTACTGGAGGTTAAACTAAGGGTCTTCACACTGAGCTATACCCTTACCCCTCCCTTTTTTGACACAGTCTCTCAAAGTCATTGAGTTGCCTAGGCTGGGCTCAAACCTATAATCCCAGAGTGCCATAGCATATTTGTTTTAATATTATTCCTTTTACCATTTTTTTTCTTTTAAGATGATTTGGCTATGTAGTTCAGGTTGGCCTTGTAGCCCAGGCAGGCCTCAAACTCATGACACACCTCCTGCCTCTGCCTCCCAAAGTGCTGGAATTATAGGCATACACTCAGCAAAATATTATCCTTTTACTAACTTTACTTTTCATAGTTGCCCATTATGGGTGGTAAATTGTATAGTTGTCTTGATCTTTAAGTGTTAGGACATCATAAGCATCTGGTAACACAATCAAAATCACTTTTTGGTCTGGGTTGTTGTTTTTTAATGTGTGTGGGAGGAAGAGATTGAGTCTGCCTCATCATATTATTTTTGAGGGGAAGAGAATAAATTTCCAGCAGAACCCTGAAAACCTACTCTAATTCTAAAAGAACTTTTGGACTGATATTATTATTTTTGGACTGGTCTTATTTTTAATAGACAAAGGATTTTGGCAGCCCTGTCTCAAAATATCCAACATAAGGCTATAAAATATTCTTCTTATAACACAATATATTTGATTCTGAAGTCTTACCTATTTCTTGTTGGACAGAATAATTACTCAGTTGGGAAATTAATGTTCTGTAGTGAGTTTCCCCTCAAACTGATGATTTGTTATGGCTAATGATTTGTGGTATAGGTTACTGGTTTCTGGGAATGAATGGGGAGAAAAAAATAAGGGCTCCTATTTAGTGTTTTATAATTACATAATGTCATCTATGTATTGTCCCAAAGTAATAAAATCATGAGACTTTATATTTCACAGTACTGGCCTGGGATTCAGCTCAGTGGTACCATGCCTATTTTGCAAACACAGTGAATGGCCAGAGTTTGGTCCCCATTAGCGCCCTCCACCACATAAAAGGGTATATTCCCCAGTCATTTGGAATGCTAGTTGTACTCCTCCAAGGTCTTAGTTAATTTCAGTAAAAATAAATGACTTTCAGGCTTGAGATTTAGCTCAGTGGTTCTGGCGCCTGCCTAGCAAGCACAAGGTCCCTGGTTCAATCCCTGGTAACCACGTACAACAATACCTAGTGTGGTGACTCACACTCACCAGCAATCTGTACCACAAACCAAAACGTGGGGCATGGTGGCTCATGCCTGTAATGCCAGGTGGCTCATGCCTGTAATCCCAGCACTCAGGAGGCAGACACAGGAGTATTGCCTGGGCTACATAGTGAGTGAGCTCAAGGCCATCCTGAACTACAGAAGGAGACCCTGTCTCAAAAAAAAAAAAAAAAAAAGACCTTCAATAAGGTAATTGAAATATTCCTTTGGAGGTTTAAAGAAACATGTTCAGTTCTTATGTGAAATAAAACCAGTTTTTTTGCTCATACTGAAGGCACGTGACTCATGGGTAGGGCTGCATGGGTTAACAATTTGGAAATTTACTTTTGGCCCCATGGGAGTTTAGAGTAACTGGCTATTTCCATAAAACACCATGTGTTTATCCAGCATTTCTACAATCTTCCATGTCAAATGGCTGTAGTAGGAGGAGGGCATGACACAGGTGACTCAGGAAGGGTTGACTGATTCATACTCTTGTCTCATTCAAGGCAGCTGGGGAAGTTGTCATACCCGGGATCCTTCTGGGCTGCCTTTTCTGTCTCAGGCAGAGCAGTCTGTGAAAGGGCCCTGGGGCTGTCCGTACCTTTAACATTCAGCAGTGCTTGTTTAGTTGTGTTTCTCATCCCATGCCCCAGGAGGAAGATTTCTTCATTTCTGGCTTCCGTGTCCTGCAAGTGATGCCATTCTAATACACTACAGGAGGCTTGGTGGCTTTACCTTTACACTAGCTTTTCCTTCTGGAACCTCTTCTGGATTGAATTAAAGGTGCTACTATTTTCTGAGTCTCCCAAGTTAGAGCTATGGTGTTTCTTTTTCCCCCATTTTATCATAGACCGTAACCACAACCTGCCTGTTCTGTCTTTTCAGTATTAAGTTCTTTCTTCTTGACCATTTCACCACACAAATTCAAGCTCCTTCCTTCTGCTTGGACCTTTGCAGGAACTTTCTTTGCACTTACTTCTTTGTTCTGCCTCCTTTGCAGAATTGGAAGTATGTATTCATGCCATACCTCTGTCATCTCAGTGGATTCCTAGAATGAAGTCATTCTTGCTCAGAACTTTTCAATAGGCTGTTGAATTATATCCAAACCCTGGCATGTGTTAAGTGGAAAAAGAACAAAGGAGCTACATCACAACTTCCATATAAAATATGTTTTAAAAACAGAGAGGGGATTCATTTAGCAGCAAGTTTATCTAGCTTTGTATTTTGATTGGTTAACTATTTGACAGCTCATTAGAAATCTTATAGATGAGGGCCGGAGGGTTGGCTCAGGGGTTCCTGCGCCTGCCTTGCAAGCACAAGGTCCTGAGTTCAATCCCCGGTGACCACATACAATGCTGGGCGTGGAGACTCATGCCCACCAGCAATCAATGCCACATACCACAGTGCCAGGCGTGCTGGCTCACACCTGTAATCCCAGCCTGTAATCCCAGCACTTGGGAGGCAGAGACAGGAGGATTTGCTGAGTTCAAGGCTTGCCTGGGCTACATAGTGAGCTGAGGTCCAGCCTGAACTACAAAGTGAGACCCTGTCTCAAAAAAAAAAAAAAAAAAAAAAAAAAAAAAGAAATCTTATAGATGAATGTGTTCTAAAATTGTGGAGATGCTTGAATGTAGCTGAGCATACATTAAAATCATTGAGTTTACATTGTAAATGGTTGAGTTGTGATATAAATTAAATCTCAATAATTTAAAAAATTAATTGCCCTGTAGTTTATAAAGTTCCTGTGATACTTGTCCTACTACAAGACAAGCAATAATAATACCTTAATCACCTCAGTATTAAAAAATTTTAAGATTACACGATCAGGGGGCCAGAGGGTTAGCTCAGTGGTTCCAGCACCTGCCTCACAAGTGCAAAGTCCTGAGTTCAGTCCCTGGTAACCACATACAATGTTGGGCGTGGTGACTCACGCCCACCAGCAATCAGTACCACATACCACAGTGCTGGGCGTGGTGGCTCACGTCTGTCATCCCAGCACTTGGGAGGCAGAAACAGGAGGATTGCTGAGTTCGAGGCTTGCCTGGGCTACATAGTGAGCTCAGAGCCAGCCTGAACTACAAAGCGAGACCCTGTCAAAAAAAAAAGAATACACAATCAGGGTATGTTTCCCTAGCTATATTTTCAACACTTGTTTAGAGAAGATTAGGATGTTTTAACAGTCATTGCATTTAATATAGAATGTATTTATAGGCTTTCACAAAAAGTTGATTGTGAGTATATATGAGAAGGCTATAGGTAGACAACAGGATAAGCAAATAATTATTGTAGTGCCAGCATTAGGCTGAAGCTTTTGGATTTTGAAGCCTTGATGTAGCCCTGTGCATGTGTGTGTGTGTGTGTGTGTGTGTGTGTGTGTGTGTGTGTGTGCACATATGCTTACATGTATGTGAGAGTGTATGTTACATTCTATAAATTCTGGGAACTAGCACTCCACTTAGTAAGGCCTACTGATTCAGTATTTCCTTTTTTATTTTTTATTATTTTAGACAGGGTCTCACTTTTTGTAGTCCAGGCTGGCCCTAAACTCACTATGTAGCCCAGGCAAGCCTTGAACTCAGGAATCTTCCTGCCTCTGCCTCCTGAGTGTTGGGGTTATAGGCGTGAGCCACCACGTCCGGCTCCTTTTTCATTTTTTATTTTATTTTAAAATTTAATTTATTGGTATATTATATATACACATCACAATTACACTCCATATTGTGAATTTGTACCAGTATATGTCATAACTTAGTTCTCATTTTCCCTCTTCCCCTACCCACCCTACAACCCCCACCCCCTGTATACACAAGCTTTGTTTCCTTTTTGTAACTATCAATTTTTTCTTTTCCCTCATTATTTACTCCTAAACCTATTTCCCTTTGAATATTTACTATTTTGCAATATCAATCATGCATTCTAGAACACATTTACAACTTCAGTTTCTCATACCAGAGAAAAGATACAATATTTATAAATCTGTGACCTATTTATTTCACTAATGAGTATGTCCTAGTATGTCCATTTGAGTATGAATGACTCAGCCTCATCATTCTTTATGGCAGGGTAATACTCCATTTTATATTAAAAAAACACATCTTCTTTATCCAGTCTAGAGTTGATGAGCTTTCAGTTGTTTCCGAGATTTAGCTATCATGAATTGAGCTGATATAAACATGGGTGCACAAACGTCGTTGTGATATGAGTCTTGTAATTCTTTTGTGTATATCCCCAGCAGGGGAATAGCAGGGTGGAATGGACCTCTAATCCTAGTTTTTTGAGGAATCTCTACACTGATCTCCGTAAAGGTTGTACTAGTCTACATTCCCACCAACAGTAGAGAGAAGTGTTCCTTTTTTTCCACAACCCCGCTAGCGTTTGTTGTTGGCTGATTTCAAGATAGCAGCCATTCTTTGTGGAATGAGATGAAATCTCAGTGTTGTTTTCATCTGCATCTCTCGAATGACAAGTGACATTGAGGATTTCTTCATATACTTCTTGGCTGCTTTTACATCTTCCTCTAAAAAGTATCTGTTCATTTCTGATGACCATTTTTGAATTAGGTCTTTAAATTTGGGGGGGCTGGTTTTTTAAAGCTCTTTATATATTTTAGATAGTAGCCCTTTGTATGAGGAACAACTAATAAAGATTTTTTTTCCCATATTGTTGGTTGTCTTTTCACTCTGCCAGTGGTTTCCTTTGCTGTGCAGAAGCTTTTTAATAAGATGAGATCCCATTTGTTGACTCCTGTCAGTTCTTGTGCTATAGAGGTTTTATTCATAAAGTCTTTCCCTAAGCCAATGTCTCCAAGAGTACTATTTCCTTTTTAAAAAAAATAGGTTTACAGGGTTGGAGATTTAGCTCAGTGGTTCTGGCACCTGCCTAGCAAGCGCAAGGTCCCTGGTTTGATTCCAGGTAACCACATACAACAGTACCGGGCATGGTGACTCAAGCCCTCCAGCAATCGGTACCACATACCACAGTATGGGGTGTGGTGGCTCACACCTGTAATCCAGTATTAGGGAGGCAGAGGCAGGAGGATTGCTGAGTTCGAGGCTTGCCTGGGCTACATAGTGAGCTCAGGGCCAGCCTGAACTACAAAGTGAGACCCTGTCTCAAAAAAAGGTTTACATATTTTATATTCAGTTGATGGAATTTCTGCCAGCTTTAATATTGGCTTAAAAAGTGATCGCAGTCTCTGTGGCACATGGTTTTTATTATATGCTTTATACTTTTCTATGATGAAATATTCCTAATATTGCATATATGACAGTTGGTTTCTATCTCCCCTCAAAACACTTGTCTTACACAGTATGAAGACTGTACTTTCTTAGTTTCTCCCTTTCAATTGATTGTACATTTTTAGGTATCATCCTTCTGAGCAAAGAGCATTCTCTTTGAAGGAACAAGGCATGGTCAGGTGTACTTAGGAGTAAAGAAAAAGGCTCCTTTTTCTTTTTTTGAGGCTAGGTCAATAATCCCTGTTTCTGAAATTACAGGATGGGGATATCCCTGCTTCATTATCATTCTGTTGAGTGTTGGTTACTGTCACTGACTCACATGATGGAGAAACATATGGTCATCAGGCAAAATAAATTACTGGACAGAATTTAAATTAATGAAACAAACCATAGAGCCACATTTTTAACTGACTGGGAAAATTGTTCTGACATTCATTAGTGCTGCCAGATGTTGCACTTCTGTCTTTGGATAGTACATGTGAATGAATGCACAGGAAGCATTATAGGCTTGCTTTGGAGCTATTAGAATCTGCAACTGCAGATCCATTTTGTGTACCTGTCATCAGGTTCCCTGAACACTGAACAAAAAGGGACTACTTCCTCCCTACAGTGGCAAATGTTCTGACTTTTTAAAACACTGAATCCTAAAAATTCTTACTGTTTTATTTTTTTAATGAGAAGTAAGAACCTAAATAATTTCCTAATTTATGTTTTCATGTCAAAGTTATTGGATTGTCCCAAAATAACCATTTGTAAATGGTTTGATTTAGAAGTCCTTGCTGGGTGGCATTACTGCTAATATTGAGACCCCTGTGGAGGTACTGTTTTTTTTTTTTTTTTTTTTTTTTTTTTTTTTTTTTTGAGACAGGGTCTCGCTTTGTAGTTCAGACTGGCCCTAAGCTCACTATGGTGCCCAGGCAAGCAGCCGCGAACTCAGCAATCCTCCTGTCTCTGCCTCCCAAGTGCTGGGATTACAGGCGTGAGCCACCACACCCGGCCTGTTTTTTTTTTTTTTATTAAAATTTCCTACTAACAGAGAATTTAAACAGTGAAGAATGCAGATTTGGCTTTTGTGTATGTTGTTTTAAGCATTCGTTTTTCTTCTTCCTTAAGGGAAATATTTAATTTTCATTTTAACTAAATCTCAGATATTATAGGAGAAGTGGATTTCTAGAAGTCTCTTAGGTCAATATCTGCTGTGTAGGACTAGATTTAGTAACTCTGTTTTCTGTAACACATCCTTTCAGATCATTTTCAGATTTTATGACTACTAGGCAGATTTGGAGCACATACATATCTTTCTTAGTGTTCTTGATGCCATTATTTGAAGTCATTGCAGGTGATACTAGCTCAAAAAGCATACTGTATCCTTCAGTGTGGAAACCTGAGACATCCCTGATCACTGCTTCTTTAGAGTAGTACTTGGCTTACTTCCCCTAGCACCCTAATTCCTGTATCTCAAAAGATAATATTTTTATAGGCTGAAAATGGAGAGCCACATGAATGAAAAGAAAAAAAAAGAATGTTTTTTAGTAATTTTATTTGAGTTAGTATTTGAGTATATAGTAAATAAGGTGAATTTTTTCTTCATGAAAATATAACTGATGGTTTTTAGGGCTGTATATACAGAGATGGAAAACAGTTCTAAAATTTGAAAGCTAGAGAGAACACTTGTGGTTATCCATGCCTATTTGCTCACCATCAGCCCTCAGAGGCCAAGGGTCTGTGCATGGGTCATTATCCCAGTGTGACAAGGAGGGTTGGCCCCTTCTCCAGCTGATGCTGTTAACTTGCCACACACCTGCTGTAGATGGTCTTCTAACAAATGTGAACCGAGGTGGAGAAATAACATTTTCGATCCATCTTGGCCCTTTTCTTCCATACAAATTTAATTTGTTGCTCATGAACCAATTCCATTCTAAGGATACATTTTCTTGTTTAATGACAACTGCACATTGCTTTTCCAAAGTATGTTTGATCATTTTTTCACTTACTCTGCTTTTAGAGTATGTAGGTTATGTATAATCTAAGATTTGGATTGTGTGCATTATATTTTTTATTATTTGAAAAAAGCTATTAATTTCTGTGGGTGTATATTTAGCTTGAAGGGTTATTTCTTTTTTTTTTTTTTTTTTTTTTTGAGACAGGGTCTCACTTTGTAGTTCAGGCTGGCCCTGAGCTCACTATATAACCCAGGCAAGCCTTGAACTCAGCAATCCTCCTGTCTCTGTTTCCTGAGTGCTGGGATTACAGGCGTGAGCCACCACGCCTGGCACTGTGGTATGTGGTATTGATTGTGGGTGGGCATGAGTCTCCACGCCCAGCATTGTATGTGGTTACTGGGGATGGAAGTCAGGACCTTGCGCTTGTGAGGCAGGCGCTGGAACCACTGAGCTAACCCTCCCACCCTTGAAGGGTTATTTCTTAAAATATTGTTATAACTTGATGTTTTTATATCATTGTACAGTCCAAATAACGAAGTCCTAGTTTTCCCTAAAGATGTGTGTATATAGCAATGATGCCTCTTTGTGTGTGTGTGTGTGTGTGTGTGTGTGAAAGAGAGGGCGAGAGGGAGGGAGGGAGACAGACAGACAGACAGATAGACTTAGCAACCAAAACACCCATCTCTTCTTTCTCTAAGATTTATTTCATAGGAAGTGAAATTGTAACCCTGGCTTTGCAGTTTGCTGTGACTCATCCCTTAGCACAAGGAGCTCAGTCATGGCTATGTCCTTGCCTTTGTTGAAGAATGTAGGACACAAGAGTATCCACACATCCTCTGTTTCATAGATGTCCTTTATATCAATGCAGCAAATGCTATGGGTGGCAAGAAGTGCTCTTTTGGGGAATGAATACATATTTCAAGCTAAATATACGTTTCCTCTTCAGGCTTCTCTAAGAATATGGTGTCTCCATCTAGCTACCCAGGCCAGAAATTTGGGCATTCTGATTCCTTTCCTTCCCTTATCCAGATCTTACCCCATCTCTAATCTAAAATATGTTATGTTCTCTACCCTGCCTTCCTAGCCTAGATTATGGGGATGTGTGGATTACTGGGATATTTTACTAACTTGCCCTTACACTGGTTTTTTACTTAGAATAAATCATACCATGTCCTCTCCCTGGTTAAAACGCTACAGAGCTGTCTAGTGCACTCAGAATAAAATCTGAACCTGTTTCTGGAACCAAGTGACTTGGCCCCCGGCCCTGCAGCTAGTGCTCCTCCCCTCCCCACTCTGGCAACGAAAGACATAAATGAGTGAACACAGTACAATACAAATCATAAATTTATGTGCCATATTTTAGCAACAAATGGAAAGGAAATGGCAAGTAGGGGAAACATTTGTAACCAAGCATTAATTTCTCTTTGAAAATCAAATTGTTCAAAAACATAAAGAAAACACTGAGTCCTTATGTAATTTTTGAAGTTTCTAGAAGAAATACCAGTAGACAAGAAAAGTCTTCTCTCAATAAAGATGTAAATTAAAATGATTAATTTTTATCTATCAAAGTGGGGGTATTTTAAAATGCTTTTTTGAGGGTCAGATGAAAAAAGGGCCTGATGAGTAGGTCAGCTGGTCACAACTCCAGGGCGTTTAGAACTGTCCCAGAAGGTGACACCATTGCATCTCAGCACATTTCCGATTCTTGCCTAAGGAAGTAGACATTGCAGCAAACGTTTTTGTTTGGGGATGGTTCACAGCATTATTTATGCAAGAAAATAATAAATATTTGCAATATGTTTTGCTAGGGGAGTTGTTCACCTCATTATCAAATCCCTTCATACATCATTATCAACCATTTCTGAAGAATACTTAGTTATCCTGGAGTGATTATCACAGTATGTGAAAGATAATACAGTAGTATTTCAGCTTTATTTTTGATTGAAAAGAGAAAAAGTACATTTATTTAGAAAAGATGAGAATAGTTCAAAAATGTTAAAATTCTAGAAGAGTTTTCTATAATAAACATCTTTAACTTTTATAAATATTTAGTATAGTACAAGGTCAGCCTCCCTGGACAGTACAGACCTTCTTTGATTCTAGTCCAACTTCTTCCTGATTGTGTGTGAACCAAGCCAAATCCCTGAATGAATCACTGCCCTCCTTCTTGGTAAAATCAGTCAGTTTAGAGCTTTAAACCTTTTTCCTCTCATGCACCCAGAGGCAGAAGAGGGTGAGCATGTGACTCCCAAAGGGAAAAATGTAGTAGGAGAGTGATCAAGTTGGTGCAAAATCCCTTCATAATAGTGTTCGCGTGAAAATTCATGGACACTTTCCTGTTCTCCAAACTGTACTGCTATTGGTATTTAAAATAAAAAAAAATTGAACAGTGACTCACCACTTAAAAGTGTACAACTTCATGGTTTTTAGTATATTTAGAAGGATATGCAACAAACTGATGTTAATTTTTAATACTGTGTCTCATGTATCCATTCAGAAAAAAGCTCTTGTATTTCTGAACAACTTTGAAAAACCTGTAACTTTTGTAGGAGTACTTAACTACTTTTGAGACTATGTGATCTTTCAAATACTTTCATTAAATAATTAAATTTACAATGAATTTTCTTGTGTGTAATTTAACAATTTCACTGGATAAGCTTTTTGGTTTGCTTTTATTTTTGTGGAGGTGGGAGTTGATTCTAACATGCTTTACCACTGAACATATACTCTATGTTGAGACAGGCTTTTGCTAATTTGTTCAGCATTCTATTCTCAAAATTTATGTTCCTTCTGCTTTAGCCTCCTGAGTACGTGGGATTATAGGTGTATGCCATTGCACTCAGCTGAATAAATTATTATGAATAGTTCAGATTATTATTTCCTTCTCTTTTAAGTTTTTGCTCCTGATGGTGATTAAGGCAATTAATTTCTCTAGTGCATTTTTTTTTTTGAGACAGAGTCTTTCTTTGTAGTTCAGTCTGGCCTCAAACTCACAGCAATCCTCCTGCCTCTGCCTTCGAGTGCTGGGATTACAGGCATGAGCCACCACACTCAGCATTGTTGTGTGTGCTACTGATTGCTGGGATTATGTGTGCGCATCACTATGCCTGGCATTGTGGTTACTGGAGATCGAACTCAGGACCTTGCGCTTGAAATGCAGATGCTGGAACCACTGAGCTAAATCCCTCACCCTCTCGAGTGCATTTTAAAAACTGTGCCTGCCGGGCGTGGTGGCTCACGCCTGTCAGCCCAGCACTCGGGAGGCAGAGACAGGAGGATTGCTGTGTATTCAAGGTTTGCCTGGACTACATAGTGAGCTCAGGGCCAGCCTGAACTACAAAGCAAGACCCTGTCTAAAAACAAAAACAAAAACACCTGTGCCTGATAATGCTAGGGATAAAAGGCTAAGTGTCCCTAACTCTTGCTCTTAAGAAGTAGTTATGGGAACTTTTGTGTCAGAACTGCTCAGTTTCAAATGCAATTTTCTTATCTAGCTGGAATAAAATATGCAGAATGTAGAATATTTGTATTTTAAAGTAGATATAATTTGGGCCAGGCATGGTGGTGTACACCTGAGGCAAGAAGAATGCTGCATGTTTGAGGCCAGGCTGACCTACCTAGTTCGAGATCAGTTTGGAAAACTAAAAAATGAAAATAAAGTAAAATAGATATAATTTGGGAATGTAAGCATACAGTTTTGTTTGCTTCAATGTTGTTAAATCACTTTTACCTCACTTTTTTTTTTTTCTTTAAGTTTTTTGAGACAGAGGCTCACTTTATAGTTCAGGATGGCCCTGAACTCACTGTGTAGCCCAGGTTAGCCTCAAACTCAGTGCAATTTTCCTGCCTCTGCCTCCTGAGTGCTGGGATCACAGGCATGAGGCACCACGCCCAGCAGTGTGGGATGTGGTACTGTGAATCGAATTTGGGACCTTGTGCTTGCCAGGCAGACATAGGAACCACTGAGCTAAATTCCCTGCCCCTTACTGCTGTTGTTTACAAGTATGGATAAGGAAATCTGATGGATTTATGAGCAGGAAACCTGTCCTGGAAAGATCTTGTTCAACTTTATCCAGATTCATAGGGAAATAGCTCAAATTCAGCTTTATTCAGCAGTATTTCAGATGTTTGACCTAAACCAATGAACCTGAAATATACTTGCTTGAATTATAATGTAACCCCATGAGACTTGAGTTTTATTGTCATTATTCATTATCTGGGTGCTGGCCTGTCTAAGAGTGGAGCAGAGGCATTTGGCTCAAGCCTTTGTATTCATTAAGGACTTCAATGTAGATTTATTACAATCCTGAAAGGCCCTGGCAGGGTGAAATGAATATATTCTGTGTACAGTCTAAAATACCACACTTCTTGTAACTGTTTTCCTGAGAACTTCACAAAGCAATCTACTAATGGAAAAAGTTTTATGAGGTTTAGATTTTTCACTTGGTGTTATGAATCATCATTTTACATAATTTGGGAGCAACTTTGTTTTTAATTGTACCACTTTTTTTTTTTTTGTACCAGAAATTGAGTTTAGGCTCTTGTGCTTCTAAGGTAGGTGTGGTACCACTTGAGCTAAATCCCCAGCCCTTATCCCACATTTTTTCATCATTCTCAGAAGTAGATCGATAAAGTAACCACTTAAAACTGAGAATGTTGTAAGTTTCTATAAAAACAGGGGAAAGACACATGAGATTTGACTTATACAGTTGATACAATTTATTTGTCTCTGTGATAGGACCGTATGGAACAAAGAAGTTGAGTTTGTTCTTTTGATTTAATTCATATGCTTTTGTTATAAGTTCAAGTTTAGTATGGAATAATACTTTACTACTTTGAATCTACCTAGAGTATGTATACCACACAGATTCATTTATCTGAAGCTTTGCTTTTACTTGAGTTTTCTATAGTTGTATAGTAAAATCGAAGAGTAAACGTGAAGCTCATGAATGAAATTTACTTGGGAAAGATAGCTGGTCTATTGGAGGAGAGCACCAGGATTCTTTACAGTGCTATTCAGAAATTGAAGTTAGGTTAAATGAATAAAAGTTTGATATAGTCACAGCCCTCTGAGTAAGGGTATTGCTGTGTAGTTGAGGCTGGCCTCCAACGTAAGATCCAACTCTAGTTTCCTAAGTACTAGGATTATAGGCCTGTGCCTCCCCACATTGCAGACATTTTTAGGTTGTGGGTAACAGAAATTAATTATTGTGGATTTGGGACAGCTAAGGAAAAGGGAGGGGGATTGCTTCACCTCTCCAACACCTTTTCTTCTCTGTGTCATGAAATCTGTTATACAGATTTCTGAGAGAATAAATTGACACTAGATTTAAATATGCTTGGCAAATCATAAAGGGTTGATATAAATTTCTTTCATTTGTAAGAGGGGATAGTCTGGAGACACAAACCACTGTACCTTTTGTCTGTATTGAGGTTAGGTAATGTGTGTGTATTGTATTTTTTTTTTTTTTTTTGAGACAGGGTCTCACTTTGTAGTTCAGGCTAGCTCTGAGCTCACTATGTAGCCCAGGCAAGCCTCGAACTCATCAATCCTCCTGTCTTTGCCTCCCGATTGCTGGGATTACAGGCGTGAGCCACCACACCTGGCTGTATTTTTTGTTTTTTGAATTCATCTGCCTTTGAAATGGGCTGTGTGCTAGTTTTGCTAATTGTACACCATGGGTAGGTAGTGTTTCCACCTGTAGTGGTTCTCCTCTCTAGGCACCTTTTGGGAACATCAAATCCAAGCCACTGTATCTAGTGGTGTGGTAGTCTATTGTGAAGGTGTTGTAGTCTAATGTGCTGCTGTTATCTATTTCAGGGACAGGAGAGAGTGGCAAGAGTACATTTATCAAGCAGATGAGAATCATCCATGGGTCAGGATATTCTGATGAAGACAAAAGGGGCTTCACCAAACTGGTGTATCAGAACATCTTCACAGCCATGCAGGCCATGATCAGAGCTATGGACACACTCAAGATCCCATACAAGTATGAGCACAATAAGGTAAGTGGAACTCCTCCCTGGAGCACTTGGGCGAAGCCATCAGCAATGACACAGCAATATGATTGATCTCTTAACATGTCCATAATGTGTATCCTGTTTTGAAATGTACATTTCTCATTTGATTCTGAGACTTTTAATGCACACTTTAAGACAACTTTTAAAGTGTCTTAAAAGTTGGGAATTGTGTTTCTGTGGATAGCAGTGACAGACATTTGGATTTGACAGTAAACATATAGAAGCTTAGATTTTAGGGGAGCTTATTATATTGTTAATGATTTTTGAATGCCATACAAATTAACCATAATGAAGGAATTTAAAGGTGTGGTAGCTTTGCTTCAATTTCCCACTGTTTGTGCTTCATTGAAAAAAAAAAGAAAAGGAAACTAGTTTTAAGATCATTCTGTGTCATTTAATTTTGTAACTTCTTTCAGTAATGTCACAGGCTTCATTTTATTTCAGAATAAGGCCATCTGTCAACTTCCAATAACTTTTTCGTACATTCCCCTGTAATTGTGTTTAATGGAAACATAAAATCTTTTGAGAAAGGATGAGGCCAAATAAAATTTCAGCTTTTTAGGAAGCGAAATATACTCTTCAAATAGATAACATTATCTCATAGTTGAACTAGAAAACTCCTTCCTACATAAAAACAAATGCTGTAATTGCTCTTTAAATATTACAGAGATAGCAGACAGTACTGTATTGATATATCTGAGGGTGGCTCTATGTTAGAGTTTATACTGCAGTTGCTCTACAGAAGGCTTATAGGTAGGGCCTGGAGCTACACCCGGGCTTGACAGCCTGCATAGAGACCACCAGTCTGAGAAAGGGAAATCTGGAATTTGTAGAAATGTCTTTATAGTCTGTTTTCTTTCTTAATCAGTAACTCCCCCCTCCTTCCATATATATATTTTAATTGGTACATTTTATTGGTACATTTTATATGTACATACATACATACATATATATGTGTATATATATACATATACACATCCCAAATACACTCTACATTGAAAATTTGCACCAGTATATGACACAACTTAATTCTCATTCTTCCTCTTCCCCTACCCACCCTACCACCCCCCACCTCTATATAGACAAGCTTTGTTTCCTTTTTTTTTTTTTTTTTTTTTTTGCTTTTTGAGACAGGGTCTCGCTTTGTAGTTCAGGCTGGCCCTGAGCTCACTATGGTGCCCAGGCAAGCCACCGCCAACTCAGCAATCCTCCTGTCCCTGCCTCCCGAGTGCTGGGATGACAGGCGTGAGCCACCACGTCCGGCATTGTGGTATGTGGTGTTGATTGTTGGTGGGCGTGTCTCCACGCCCAGCATTATATGTGGTTACCGGGGATCGAACTCAGGTCCTTGTGCTTGCAAGGCAGGCGCCGGAACCACTGAGCTAACCCTCCGGCCCTTTGTTTCCTTTTTTTAACCATCAATTTTTTTTCTCATTATTTACCCCTAAACCCCATTTCCCTTTGAATATTTACAATATCAATCATGCATTCTAGAACACATTTACAACTTCAGTTTCTCATACCAGAGAAAGATACAATATTTATTTATTTCACTTAAGAATATGTCTTTAAGGTATAAATTTGAGTATAAAGGATTTAGTCTCATCATTCTTTTCCATATATGTATTTTTTAAATTGAATTTTTATTGGTACATTTTGTATACATTTCACAATCACACAACATTGAGGAATTTGTACCAGTATATAACACAAGTTAATTCTCATTTTTACCCAGATCCCTACCCACCCACACTTCCCCACCCCCTATATACATGCTCTTTTATTTTATTTTATTTTTTTTTGAGACAGGGTCTCGCTTTGTAGTTCGGGCTGGCTCTCAGTTCACTATGTAGCCTAGGCAAGCTTTGAACTCAGCAATCCTCCTGTCTCTGCCTCCAAGTGCTGGAATTACAGGCGTGAGCCACCTCTTTTATTTTCTTTCAAAATCATATTTATTCCTTCCCCTCATATATTTTTTTTGATAGGTATAGACTTTTACTCCTTAGGGCATATAGATACTGATTTTTTTTTTTTGGGCGGTACTGGGGATCAAACTCGGGCCCTTGTTCGTCCAAGCTTGGTGCCGTACCACTTGAACTAAATCCCAAGTCCTAGGTACTGATCTTGTAGGAAGCTGATTTATAGTAGGCCTCACTGCATTTGTAACTACACAGTAATTTAGATTCTTCAATAATAACTTTAATTCTCTCAGTGTTCCTGAGAAATCTACTCTGAGAAATATTTCCATTTGCGAGACCATTAGTAGATAATAGCAAGAAGTGGCAAGCCTACTTTGGCCCATAAGCTGAGATTTAGTTCACAGAAATGAACCCACAGATAAAATAAGGCAATTCTGTGTACCTTCACCTTCATCTGTTGTTAACCAAAGATTTCTAAATACATCAAGTCATTTTAAAATCAGGCATTTATTTTTCTTCTATGAGTCCTTGAAATTAACTGGCAATTTCTTAATTTGTTGTGATCACACTTGCTAGAGCCTGGATAGGGACATTACTAGTGTGAACGAGCCTGTTTGGCATCTTAGAGACACCTAAGTTTCATTTTAGGTTGTGAATAGTCACCAGAGGACATTTGAGCAGGTCAAGGAGGTCCATCAGCAAGTCACAAGCCTGCCCCTTCTCCAGCCCACCCTTCTGAAGCCAACCCTAATATGCTATAAACGTCTGTAAGCCTGTAAGAGACACCTCTGTTTTACTTGCACAGAGAAGTCTCTTGTAGGTTTAGCCACAACCAGCTTGGACTGCGGAGTTTGTATCCCTTCTTTCCTGCTCAACACTTAGTTTCCCAATGGCAGTTAATGTTTACAAGTAACAAAGACACGGTTGTAAGTGATCCTGCCTGCTTTTGCCTTTAGGAGTGAAAAGACCTGGGCAGGTTTGTGAACCTAGGAACGTTATTGCTGATCCAGAATGAACTGCCCAGGTTTATCTAAGCAGTCTAAATTATAAATGATTAAGTTTGGCTTATTTGTTTGTTTGGTTTTGTTTTCTTTCCCTACACTAAGAAATCTTAATGTAAAAGTTTTTCTAAAAGAGGTGGCATGCTTGTTTCTTCATAGTTGTGGGAATGTGCTATGGAAGAGTATTATATACATTGCCAGTGACTTTCACAGTCAATAATAGTTGACGGTATGAAGATTTGACAAATTCTGGCTGAGTTAGTGTGAGCTGCATGTACACATACACATGAATGCTTGTCAGTTTATGTGTTATAATTGAGTATGTTCTACCTGAATTTTTCCAAAAAGGTTTTTTCTTAGATGCCCCTAGAAGAGTACGTCAGGATCTTGTCCTGATGTTAGATTGTTTAGGAAAATAATTTATTAGGTTGTCATCTAGGTGCAGGTAGTAGGACAAAATTAAAAACATAAAGGAGAATGTTACAGTTACTTAAGTTTTTTTATGTCAATATTAACTAGACTTTAATATGTTGAATACTATTTACTTATAAATAGACAACACAAAAATTATAAAGATGAGAACTTTCAGCTATCATAATTATCCTGTGAAATCTTCCCATGCCTTTTGGTTGCTCAAAAGAGTAATATTGCCTAATATTGTGACAGCAATGTATGATGAGCTTCGGATTTCTCATATTTAATCTTTAATTAGTAATGTCCCCTCCTCTTTTTTTCCCTTGATACTGAAGATTGAGCTCAGCAAGGCAAGCACAGCACCACTGAAATAAATCCTTGGCTTTTTAATTTATCATATAAAGTACTTTTGCATTTGTTCTATTTTCAGTACATTCTGTATACATATTCTAAAGCATCACTGTCTGTTTGCTTCATCCATTAATTTCTTACCTTCTGCCCATCCTTTGCTTTTATTAATACATGTGAAGGAAATAATGTCTTCTCCTTTCTGTTCAGGTCAGCTGCCGCTTCCTATAAGAGTTTTCCTCTGTTCCCCCCACATAACTACATAGCATAACGTATAGAAGAGTGTTTAAATGTGATTGTTCAGCTTGTACTAATTACATCTATTTGGATATTGATCTTATTTTCATGACCAGATCCTAAGTTAGTTCCATCTTTGTATTCTTTGTTGTCCTTGGCATTATGTCTTGTAGAGAGTAACTTCTCAAAAAAATAGGTGTTTTATGAATAGGCCAATTATTTGTATGCCTAAATAGCTGAAAATCTCCTAAAGTTAATTAAATGATTCTTCAGTTCAGTAAATAGCTGTTGAAATCTCTTTCTTTTAAATACCACATTCTGTCAAAGATGTAGAAGTTTAATTAGGATTGGATAGAAATTTACAATCTAGGAAAGAGCTGGGGATTTAGCTGAGTGGTTCTGACATCTGCCTTGCAACTGCAGGGTCCCAAGTTCGATCCCTGATCCCCAGTACCACCTACCACAATGCTGGCGTGGTGGCTCAAGCCTGTGATCCCAGTACTCAGGAGGCAGAGGCAGGAGGAGTGCTGTGAATTCAAGGGTACCCTGGGCTACATAGTGAGCTCAGGACCAGCCTGAACTACAAAGTGAGACCTTGTCTCAAAAAGTCTTAAACAAAGCAAAACAAAAACTTAAAAAATACAATCCAGGAAAGGGGAAGGATATATAATACTTTGGGAGAGAAGGGATGGCTAGAGCAAATGTTGAAAAGGAAGGACTGTGCATACGGTATTCAAAATTGGTTAGTTTAGCTGGAGCAGAATTCTTATACAGGAGGGCTAAAAAATGATTCAAGATGTCATTGTGAAAATTTCTGGATCTAAGTTAAATTTGAATTTTATTTTCTTGTATTTATGAGCTTTATTTAATGATAATATTTTATATTTTGGTATTTTTCTAGAAATTCTAAGTAAAGCTGTGTGCCCTACCTTTTACAGGTAGTGTAAAAACTCAGTGAATATGCTGTGTATTTGATTAGCAATTATTTGGAAGCAGCACATTCTGGTATATGTGACATTAAAGACATAAATCACCATAAACAACTATTTTTATAAAAGCTTCTCTATCTATGATCATGTTGGCCATAGTGTGTGAGTGTTAGCACAAAGAAAAACACCCTTTCGTTATTGCCCAGGTTATCTTTGAACTTGCATTGAGCTCATTTGTTTTAATTTGTTTATTTTATTATTTTAATTTAATTTAACTTAATTTAATTTTTGAGACAGGGTCTCACTTTGTAGTTCAGGCTGGCCTGAGCTCATTATGTAGCCCAGGCAAGGTGGAACTCAGCAATCCTCCTGTCTCTGCCTCCCGAGTGCTGGGATTACAGGCATGAGCCACTGCACCCAGCACTGTGGTATGCGTTATTGAGTGCTGGTAGGTGTGAGCCCAGCATTGTATGTGGTTACCGGGATGGAACTCAGGACCTTGCGCTTGCAAGGCAGGCGCCAGAACCACTGAGCTAAATCTCCGGCCCCAAAAGGGTCTTGTTTTGTAGTTTAGGCTGGCCTTGAGCTCACTATGTAGTCCAGGCAAGCTTCAAACTCAGCGATTCTCCTCTCTCTGCCTCCAGAGTGCTGTGATTACAGGCATGAGCCATCATGGCTGGTACTGTGGTATGTGATTACCAAGGATCAAACTCTGGGCTTTGCACTTGCAAGGCAGATGCTGGAACCACTTAGCTAAATCCCTGGCCTGAGCTCATTAATTTTATAAAGTAAAACATAACCTAAAAATTAGATGGCTTATTTGATACTAGGCTATTGTTCATAGCGTTTTCGTGAAATTGGGCCTGACTTTGGCAATACTATACCAAAGTATTGGAATGTTTTTTTGTTTCTACTTATGTGGTATAATTAAAAAATATGGGGAAAATTTAGTATTTTTTGAAATTTGCATTATAACAAGATATACAGCACTTAATTCTTCCTTGCTTCGAACACACCAACCCCACTGTTCTTGCCATTTTCTGAAACAGTTCTAGAAGTCATCTTTCCTGAGAGTATTTAGTTGTACTCTGGAGGCTGCTTCAGGTGTCTGAATCAGTTAAAAACATTTAGCTTTTATGATGATTAAACCTTGGAAAGAACCAGAAACCACCTATGTCAGGTCCAATGAATGAGGGTTGAAGGCATATCCTTATGTTACTGTTTTCATGAGCCTCTCCATTGGATGGCACTCAGCAGCACCATTCACCTTATTTTTGATCATACAGAGTAAAACCATGAAAGAGGACTTACTTGCCTATTGATAAACTTTACCTGTTTTAAAGATTACATACTTAGGAAGAAGCTTGTAATAAATTGTAGTAAGTTGCAGATTTTCATAAGATCAAAATTAATTTTTCCCTGAATGTTTATCTATTATTCTGTTCTTGAACTTGCCTAACAAGCAGTGTTTATAGGTGAGTCATGTGTCTTGTGCTTACATGTTCCCCTAAAGCTTCATTTTTTTTTCTGAGGTGACTGAATCAAGAGTATGTGATTTTGAAATTAAGGCCACGTGATTAACTAAACCACATGAATGATAGGTTTGGCACCATGCTGGTCCCCAGAAATCTGGATGAGATAAAAGGGGCAGAAAGGTGCTGTTAAGGTCCTTTGTTGCTTTGCTGTCTTTTGGCCACCATAAACTCTTTGTCCTCAGCCAAGCCATGCTGACTTGAGAGTCATCCAGTTACGGACTGTAGCCTCTCTGAACTATAAACCAAATAAACCTTTCCCCTTTTAACTTTGGGAGCTAGGTATAAAACAGAAACTTGGTACCAGAAAAGTGGGGTTGTTGCTGTAATGTTATCTGGCCATGTGGCTCAAGAGCCTTTGGAAATGGCTTATGGGAGGAGAAGAGTTAGAAAATGTTTGGGATGCCAGCTGCAGAAGTAGAGCTGGAGCACCTTTGGCTGTTCTGTATGGGAGGTTTTGGGCTGAGCTCAGAAGACCGTAAAGACCAAGCTTGGGAGGTTTCTGCTAGGACGAAGGACCGTATTTTGGCTGCTGGACTCCAGATGATGTCTGTTATGTGTTGTGGAAAGTTTGTCTGCATTTTGCTCCTGTCCGGAGTCTTTGCCTGAGACTTAAGATCAAGGGTGGTGGACTACTTAATCTCACAGAAGAAATTTCACTGCAGTCTAATGGAGCCACGGAATTTCATAGAAGCAGAAATTTCAAGGCAGCCATGGAACGACTGCAATTGGAAGATTTTAGCAGATCTATGTTGAGAATCAAGAGCAAAGAGCCTAATTGAATAATTTAAAGTGTTTTCAGTTTGTTCAGAGAGGAAGCTCCAGTAAAGCTGTGGACTGCAAAGATAGGGCAGAGGAGATCTTGAGCGCTGAGAAGGCTCTGGGGAATAGTAAAGATGGCCTAAGGGCATCATAAGAGGGGGCAGGAATCCATCCTTTGGAGCCCAGAATTGCAAAGGTGGAAGATTGCTTTAGAAGAAAGCTTCAGAGCACCATGTTCTGGAATGGCAGTGGCCCAGAGAACTTGTTACCCAGGTTTGGTTCAGGGTGTTCAGCGATCCAAGCACTTGACCTCTCTGTCCAGGAGAGAAGGAACCCTGGCTGCTGCTCTAGCTGGCAGCAAATCTGGGCTTCAGCCATGTGGTGCTGGTTTTAGGTGCATGCAAAAGGTAAGAGTTGTGGTATCAGGAAAGCTTCTACCCAGATTTCAGAAGGTGGCCTGGGAAGCTAAGCAGTGTGCCTCTGAGAGGACAGTGCAGGAAGCTGTGAGTATGAAGGTGAACATGCAGTGGCAACCCCCTCTGACAGAAGTAGCAAGGATGGAACAGAACTGGCCCAAGTGAGAAGCTGTGGGAGCTACACCATCAACAGTGCTGTAGGGGTGGAGCCACCCTGTCCCTTGGCGGTCAGTTTGCTACGGATTGCCAGGCATGGAAGTAGAGCTTTGGGATTTGATGCTTGTCCTGCTGGAGTTTGGACATGCTTTGCTTCTATTCCTTTGTATCTCCCTGATTATAACTTCTGGAATGGAAATACCTATCTTTTGCCATTGTATGTTGAAGTGTTTAATTTTCTGTTCATTTTTACCTGGGCTTACAAGTAAGAATTTGCCTTAAAATCTCAGAGGAGACTTTGGACTTGGACTTTTCAGCAGTGCTGAAACCATTAGGACTTTGGACATGGACTAAATGGCTTTTTTGTATGAGTCTTTGGAGGGTCAGCAGCAGAATGCTTTTTTTTTGACGTGGCTGAATCTAGTACGTAATGCTGGGGTTAAGGACTTATGATTGTTAAACCCACGAGTGATTCCTTTGGCACCACCCTAATCCCTGGTAGTCTGGATGAGATAAAAGGGCAGACTTGATGTCAAGGTCCCTTGTTGCTTTTGCTACTTTGTGTGCACCATGTTGTTTCTCCTTGGTGATCCACTAAAACCTCTACAAACTGTTGTGAAATAAACCTTTTCCCCTTTAACTTTGAGTGTTGGATATTTTGTTTCAGCTACGAGAGAAAGTTAACCAACACAGTGAGCTAGTTGGACTTGGTCCAAGTAAAAAAAACACGTTTTGGAACTTACAAACACGGTATACTGTGAGCTAGGGTTTGTTTATTCCTAAATATTACTTTTTTTTTTTTTTTTTGAGACAGGGTCTCGCTTTGTAGTTCAGGCTGGCTCTGAGCTCACTATGTAGCCCAGGCTAGCCTCGAACTCAGCAATCCTCCTGCCTCTGCCTCCCGAGTGCTGGGATGACAGGCGTGAGCCACCATGCCCGGCTAAATATTACTTTTGCCTTTTTCTGAACATAGTCTTTCAGAGCTAATGGTGAAAGAGATTAAATATTTGCTACATGGTCAAATCCAAAGGTACATGAAAGGTTGCACTTGATGCCAGGCATTTGCCTGTGAGTTTACTTCATTGTTTTTTACATTCTAAAAGGATGGACATCCATTACTGTTATTTTGTGGCTTCCTACAAAGACACACTTCTGATTATGCTTTGCTTTGTTACTACATTTAGTTCATGATAAAAAGGAAGAGATACAACATCTCTGTATTAATACAGTGAAGAAAATTTCTCAAATTACAGCTGGGGGAAGTAGATCACAGAGTTCTGAACCCCTGATTATTATGCATGTATTGTCTTTTCTTGGCAGCGAACATCCTCCCTGTATTCATATGTGTGCACCTTATGTTCTTATAGCCAGACTGCAGATTGCCTCACAGTCAGCAACAGTCCTGTTTTATAATCCTAACACAACCCCCACCCCCATGTGCAAACATTGAGTGTTTGTTCACTGAGATTACGCTGGAGAGTGGACCCTGGCAGCCCACTTTAACTTGCTTGTCGTTTCTGTGGACTGTGGAATCAGGGTACTGTAATGGCAGTCTCAAAGTATTAGTAAGTCTCCCCCTCCTCCCTCTTCCTAGTCCCTAAAGGAAAACAGCTGGATGCACTGCTTCTTCGTGCAGAGCTTAACCATATCTGTCAAGGAGCACTCATCCTCAGCTAACATTGAGCGGACAATTTCACCTTTTTGTGGGTTCTGCAGGTTGAAAATCACTAATTGGAAGTTTGAAATGTTAAAAAATCTGCTACTTCTGAGCATGACATTGTAAATTGAAAAGTCCACACCATGAGGCTTGGTTTCATAAAAAAATTATTAAAATATTATAGAAAATTACCTTTAGACTCTTTGTATATAGTATATATAAAACAGAAGTTTTGCATTTAGTTTTGGGCTCCACCCCTAAGATGACACATCATCTGTGTGCAAATATATCAGATTCTAAAAAACTGATCCAAGGAGTTTTAGATAAGGGAAGCTTACCCATTATTTTCTGCTTTAATCCTGGAACTTCTAATGGTAATAGCTCCAGTACTAACTGCGATGTGGCTACCTGTACTGATTAGCTAAAGGCTTTGAGGTGTGACCCTTCTTTCCTTCTTTTGAGGGTTGAAGGAATGCTGAGAGGACAATAGCAGCAGTATTCATATTCTTCCTTGATAATTTTTAAGAAAGGACTTGTCATAAGGAAGCACTCAGTTAAATACACAGGTGTGATTGCACATGTCTATAATCCCAAGTCTCAGAAGGCTGAGACAGGAGGATTGCCAAGAATTTGAGACCAGCCTGGTCCACAGAGTGACTGCAAGCTCATCCTGCACTACTAGCTACACTGTCTCAAAAGCAAAACAAGACAAGATACCCAACCCAAATGAAAATATTTACAAAGATTTCTGAATTTCCTGAAAAATCTCAGATCTTAGAAGTTGCCATGTATCAAAAGGAAAAAATTTGTAGCTTAAGATTTTGAAGAACACACCAATTTATTCCTGCCTTTGATGAGTAAGAAATTAGTACCTTTTTTTTTTCTTTTTTTTTTTAGATAGGGTCTCACTTTGTAGTTCAGGCTGGCCCAGAGCTCACTATGTAGCCCAGGGAAGCCTGGAACTCAGCAATCCTCCTGTCTCTGCCTCCCTAGTGCTGGGATTACAGGCATGAGGCACCACACCTGGCACTGTGGTATGTGGTATTGATGGCTAGTGGGCATGAGCCACCACTATGCCCAGCATTGTATGTGGTCACTGGGGATGAACTCTGGAACTTGTGCTTGGGAGGCAGGTGCTGGAACCACTGAGCTGACTTTCCGGCCCAGTACCATTTTTTTTTAACATGAAAGAATTTTTCTATTTTCAAAATGCTAAGGTGCTCATTTTATTTCAGTATTTTCCAGCTGTAAAATAAACACACAATGAGGGCCAAACTAATAAGTATATATATTTTATGTGCCTGTTGGAAGAGTTAGATCAGGCGTGGTCCTCTGCCAGTGAGCAGCAGGAACGAGCATGGGCTCACCACTTGAGTAGGCAGAGGATCGTAGTGCTATTAGCTGTGGGGAGAGCAGAGCAGAAGCTGGAGGTCCAGCTTTTGGGGAGCAAGAGGCTGGGCCCTCACTGCTGAGAGCATGAACGTGGCCGGTTTCAGTCTTCAGTCACTCATGTGGGAAAATAGCTGATGGATAGAGCATGGATTCTGTGATAGTGCTTTGTCAGGGGAAGGTTGAGCAGTACCATCGGTGTTCTCTGGGGGGAAATCTGGGTTCAGTTAGTGGAAAAGTGTTGGGATAGGTCATGGAGCTACACTGCACAAGTACAAAATTTGTAACATGAAATGACCCAGATTCTCTATAGAAGCAAGTGTACCAATTTTATTTAGCATTTGCCAAACCTATCCTAAAATACAATAGTTTATTCTGGGGTAGGGAGGAATGAAAAAGGGTTACTAATAGTAATAGTTGTATGTGAAGTATGTGGCTTAATGTGAGTCCAAGCACCGAATTGAGTAGTCTTGGAAATGTCACATTTCTTTCCTAAGCCTAAATTTCTTTCCTCAGTTTTTATATTCTCTCTCTGCCTGAATATCCTCACTTGTAGGATGGGACAAGTAATAATTACTTGAAGTGTTATTTGAAGTGTTAAATAGATAACTTATGTGAAAATGTCATAGAAATAGTTTTAGTAGTTTTAAAGTTATAGTAAGATAAATTGTCATTGTGATACTACTAAGATACTACTAATCTTCCATTTTTATTGAAAATAAAACAAAATAATACAAATACCTTGATCAGATTTTAGGAAGTATCTAAGGAACACTCTCTCCTTAGTGAAAGTCACTGAAATAAGGATAAGAGGTAGAGGGAGGAAGGAAAATCTCCTTATGTAGGTGTGTTGAAAATGGAATGGAATGTTGAGCCAGAGAAGCTCAGCAGTGCTGTGCCTGCCTGGCAAGCATAAGGTCCTGAGTTTGATTCCTGGTACCAAAGAAAAACCAGAATATGTTTCTAACAAGTGAAGTTCTTTGCAGAAATTTTACTAAAAGAAAGCAAGAGAGGAAATACACCATGTCTGATAGCTTTTCAAACACTACTTTTCTTTATACCAATCCTGTTTCCAAAGCTCTTTAATGAGCAGATAAATTTATAGTTTATATTAATGTTATAGTTGGAAACTTACACTTTTCTAGAACTCTGTCCGTTTCAAAAAAAACGAAAAGATAAAAAGATAATAAATGGCATATTTATTTGGATAATAGCCTATAGTTCAGTAGAGAATTTTCTTTCATCTAAATTGCATATGTAATTATGATATCTATTTAATTAGAGTTTTTTGTGTGCTCAAAGTTTATCAACTGCAGGCTCTATGGGGAAGTTAAGTGATTTTAATTTCATTGCTGAATGCTGTAGACAGCTTGCCTCTCATAATTCTACAAGTCTTTGAGAGTCTTCTCTTTGTTTTATTTTTTAAATTTAGTAGTTTCTCTAAATGAATTGAGATGCTGGGCATAGTTGCACACACCTGTAACCCCAGCCCTCGGGAGGCTGAAGCAGGAGATTCACTGTGAGTTCCAAGCCAGCCTGGGCTACATAGTGAGTTAAAAACCAGCCTGAATTACATAGTGAGACCCTATCTCAAAACAAAACAAAAGAAACAAACACAAAAAATCCAAAACAAAAAAACAGAATTGAGCGACTGTCCAATTTGATGAGTCAGCCTTCTCTTTCTGAGGTTGGTTGAGCGTTTTCTGATCTCTAATCTTGTTGGGAGTTAAACTACCACTGATTCTCTAGATAGTCTCTGTCAGTTTTCAATTCCCTTTCTATAAGTTCTTTTCTCTTCTAAGATCTTACAGCTACTTCTTTGCCAGATTTTATTCTCCTCACTCAGTCTTTGTTCTACTACAATTTATTTCCTTACGACTGTCATGTAAGAATTTGAGTGGGTTTTTTTTTTTTGTTTCTTTTTTTTTTTTGAGACAGGGTCTCGCTTTGTAGTTCAGGCTGGCTCTCAACTCACTGTGTAGCCCAGGCAAGCCTCGAACTAACCAGTCCTCCTGCCTCTGCCTCCCAAATGCTAGGATTATAGGCGTGAGCCACCACGCCCAGCATTGTGGGATGTGGTACTGATTGCTGGTGGGTGTGAGTTACCACGCCCAATATCATATCATTGTATGTGGTTACTGGATGAACCAGGGACCTTGAGTTTGCTAGGCAGGCAAGGGAACCACTGAGCTAAATCTCAGGCCCCATAAGAATGGGAGATTTTAAAATTCCTTTTTCTTGGCTAAAATTAATAATCCCAGGGCATGCCTTATTAATAATCCTGGATGAATATCTAAATTAATTTTCATCCAAGGAAAACTGTTAAAAAAGACTTCAACAAATAGACTTCATCAGATTTTCTCCTTTTTGTAATTTTTATTGAAGAATAACTTCCATACAGAAGTGTGCACTTGCCTTCAGCATTGAGTCCTGTGCATTGTGAACAGAGTCACATGCAGACCCTTGATCTGTATCATCAGCACCCAAAACCTGAAGACCCTTTTATACCTTTATAGTTAATACTTCAAGCTCTCAAAAAGGGTCATCTTCCTGACTTTCACTGGTATTGTTTGTTAGTGTTTGAGGTTGGTGTGAGTGAAACAAGGATAGAGTGAGGAGATTAAAATGTGGTTGTGAAGATGTTGTATATGGTTTAATTTAGCCAACATTTTTGAGGAATTCACTGATGTTCTTACTTATAACTTGTATTCTCATTTCTGTATAGTAATAGTAATGTCCTATAGAATTTTCTCTGGTGATGAAAACACTTTCTGTCCTCTCCAGTACAGGAGGCAGTAGACCTAGGTAGCTATTGAGTTCATGAAATGTTGCTAGTGTGGTTGAGGAACTGCATATTTGCTTTTTAATTTCCATCTGAATGTACATATGGCTGGCACCTACTGTACTGAGAATCACAGTTATGAGATGTTCTGTTTTATGAATGTTAGTTTATCTTTCTGTTAATGTAAATTTGGGTATTTCTGGCTATTGCAAATAATACAAAAGTATAAACATTCCTGTAGTCATTGTTTGATTAAACATGAGTTTCTTGGGAGTACATACCTAGGATTTAGAATTGCTAAGCTAGAAGGCATGTGTATGATCAGTTTCAGTCCATAGATATTATTTGAGTATTACAAAATGGACCCATTTACACTCCTTCCAGCTGTGTGCCTGTTCTTGTTACTCTGCGTCCTTGAAAGTGGCTGTTACTAATTGTCTTTTTATTTTAGGGAGTCTGGGGCTGGCTAGTAGTGTTACAGTGTATCTGTACATTTTTGTTTTTTTTTGTGATATTGGGATTTTTGTGATTTTTGTTGGTTTTCATACATTACTTCATACATTAAGGGTGTGTCTCTACTGAGTAAAGGCATTGCAAGTATTTTTCCTTTCATGTGGCTTACTTTTTGTCTTCTTACGGTCTTTCCAGCAAAAGAAAGTTATTAATTGTGGTGGAGTCTGTTTTATCATTTTTCCTCCCCTCTAAGTAGTGTCTCTAAAGTGCTCTCAGCTGCTGAGACTGACCTGAGCAAGATATCTAGGAACTGGTCAGTCAGTACAACAACACAGGTGGCATAGTTTAAAACATTTTATTAGGAAGTTGTGAAGGTGGTCGTTTGGCTGTTCTTGGTTAGCTTCTGGCAAAACCACTGGATGAATACTTTCCTTCTCTTAAATCAAGTAATGCATGATTTTCCCCTTTACTTTAAAACAGTGTATCTACTTTAAATTAGTAAGGCAAAATGTATTTGTTGGAACCAAGGAAAGCAAATACTTAATGAAGATCAAATGAAAATGTGAAAAACCCTAGCACTTTTTTTCCCCTGTTTTCCTTCCTCTGGAGAAGTCATTTCAGTGTTGCATTTAAGTTTTGCTAATTGTAGAAAGTTAGGCTTGCTTAGTATTTGGCAAGTAGTCATTTGCACATCTAAATATGTATCTAAAGCCAAAAGTTGTGCTTTTTAATCTGCACTACATTGTCTTACCCTGTCAGTTAAACCTACTACATAATTGTGCTTTTAAATAATGTATTACTTATGATTTTCATAAATTAATGTGTATTTATCCTAGTACAAATATCAGCAAGGAAATATACTTTAAAAAATAATGACACTTTGTGTCATATTATGATATGTGTTTTCCTTTGAAGGGAAATAAAGTGCTTCTTTAAAAATTGTGAGTAGCCCTAGGATTTGTTTCTAGTACCAGAAAAAGTTAAGAAATATATGTGATTATTGATTTTGGTGATACAGTGTAAATTTGTTCTTTGAGTACATTTATTTTCCTAATTTTATGTGAATTGCTAAAAAGATTTTTTTTTTTTTTTTGAGACAGGGTCTCGCTTTGTAGTTCAGGCTGGCACTGAGCTCACTGTGTAGCTCAGGCAACCCTTGAACTCAACAGTCCTCCTCCCTCTGCCTCTCAGGTGGTGGGATTACGTGGTACGCGGTACTGATTGCTGGTGAATGTGAGTCACCACGCCCATTACTGTTGTATGTGGTTAATGGGGAGCAAACCAGGGACCTCGCACTTGCTAGGCAGGTGCTGGAACCACTGAAATTTCTGGCCCTAAAAAGATATCTTGTGAGTTGTTACTACCACTGCTTTGTAAGATGATTATGTAGTTTTCTTACAATCTCACTTATTAAAGTGGAAAGTAACTTAGAGATGTGACTTGCATGTATCAAGAAACTTGATGCCAATGCTGATACGTACAGTGGTATTAGATTAGTATTTTTCTGCCTTTTAAAAAAACCGCTATGTTTATGGTTAAAAGCCAAAGAGAAGAATATATAGGGTGTTTCAGACATTGACATATGTGGCAGGTGTTTTAAAGTTCTTCAAGACAACAGCCTTAAAGATAGAGTTTATCTGTGTAAATAATTGTTTTATTTATGTATGTTTGACATTCCCTGGGATAGCTTTGAATCATCCTAAGGGAATGTAAGTCTGGAATATAATCCTGACTTCTGTAGCAGAGCTTCTGAAGTTTTAATGTATGAACAGATCACATGGGCGGGGTCTGTTAAAATGCATATTTGTGTTTAGTGTATCTAGGGTGGCTGCAGATTCTGCTTTTCCTAACAAGATCACATGGTGCTGAAAACTGCCCAAAATAAGAGACATCTTGGAAATAACTATGCTGGTAGAAGTAATATTGTCAGTGGGCTGACCTTTAGAGAAAAGACCCCAGAACATGTGTTCAAGTGGGTTTCAGTCTTGGAACAATAACGTGTTCACAAAAGAGGCTGTAATTCAGGTATCTCTCTGCAGATTCTGAAACACTAATGGTACGTGTGTGATTGTCCCATCAGGTGGCATGATGGGATAGTCATGCCTGTACCACCAATGGTACAAGGCACACAGTGGGACATTTATACCTGTATCATTGGTAGTTCAAGCCAGCAAGAATGTGTTCAGCAAGTTACTTAATCTTTCTGTGCTGTGCCATGTACGCTATGCCCTTCCCATCTGAAAAATGAAGATAAACTCGGTGTGGTGGCACACATCTATAAACCCAGCTACTTGGAGATGCTGAGACAGGAGCGTTGTGAGTTGGAGATCAGCCTGGGCAACTTTGTGAGACACTATCTCAACTAAAATGAAATAATATAAGGGGCAGAGATGTAGTTTAGTAGTAGAGAACTTACTTGTCATGTATAAAGCCTTTTGGTTCCATTGCTAGTACTGCCTAAAAACCAAAATGAAAACCAAAACAAATTAGAAAAAGGTGACAATAATAATGTTCACCTTCATAGTCAATGTGAACATTAATAAGAAAATATAGATTGGGCCAGAGGGTTAGCTCAGTGGTTCTGGCGCCTGCCTCGCAAGCACAAGGTCCTGAGTTCCATCCCCGGTAACCACATATAATGCTGGGCGTGGAGACACGCCCACCAACAATCAACACTGCGTACCACAATGCCGGACGTGGTGGCTCATGCCTGTCATCCCAGCACTCGGGAGGCAGAGACAGGAGGATTGCGAGTTTGTGGCGGCTTGCCTGGGCACCATAGTGAGCTCAGGGCCAGCCTGAACTACAAAGCGAGACCCTGTCTCAAAAGCAAAAAAAAAAAGAAAATATAGATACAAAATTTTACATAGTAACTTCAGCCTAGTAGATGTCCACCCAATAAATGATTGTTGAATTCTTCCCAGACAGTGCTGGGTCTGGAGCGATGTACAGGCCTTTGAGTGGAGTGAAGAATATTATAGGAAGAATGACTGATTATTTAACTACTTTCATGTCCAATTATTTAAGATGACCAAAAGTGAATTTTTTCATTAATTTTTATAAGGTAGTCCAACAGGAAATTTAAAAAATGACAACTTTATCAAATTTATTCAGTGTAAACATCAACTATTTGAAATGGCGCCTGCGTGCATGATGCTCAGGAGAGTCAGTCTGGAAGCAGACACTTTGCCTGAGTGATGCTGGGATAAACTGATAAGTGGGGAAAAATGGAGAGGGTTCCTGACCCAAGCTTGAGAGGGAGAGGGCAGCCATGATCAGGAGCAAGTGTTTCTTGGAAGCAGTGGGCTGGGCTCTGGTAGGACCCAATGTGTGCAATGAGGTGCTGGTTTTAACCCTCTGGGGGCTCAGGGTTGTTGGTCCTGCTGAGAGCAGGAAGCACTGACTTGGCCTTGGTAGGGCTATCTTGTTATCTTGACTCCAGGGTGTTGGTACCAAGAAGGGAGCAAGGGAAGGGGAGGAAAGGAGAGATCTTTTGCAAGCACATGTGGGTCCAAGCTGGGTCCAGATGTTTTTTCATTTAATATACTCACAAATGTGGTAAGTAGTAGTATTTTAATTTTAAAATTAAAATTTAAAGTTAAAGCAGTGAAAATGCAGGCCCTAAGTAACTTAATTTGTAAGTTTATAGGGCTAGATTTTAAAACCACAGAGTTGGGCCTTTTTAAGTGGCAGTTTGCAAACTTGACCCTCTCTGTATACCTTTTTCTCTCAGGATCCATGCATACGTGTGTAATTTCCCAGTAAGGGCAGTACCCTGGGAAGGCCCAAGGCAAGGCCACTCTTCACTACTGTGTCTTCAGGATATAGCAGAGTGTCTAACTGACAGCTGGGTTCAGTAAATATTATAGAATAAACAAAAATTTAATAAGAGAAAGCTAATCACATGATGCTATTATTTTGGGTTCTTAAAAATCTTTTTATAACCACCTATTTGATTTCTGCTGTTTTTGTTGTTTTGGTTTTTTTTTTTGAGACAGGGTCTTGCTGTTTATTAATCCAGGCTGGCCTTGAACTTACGGTGTAGCTGAGGCTGGCATCAAACTTGCAGTGATTCTCTTATCTCCCAAGCACTGGGGTGACAGGCATGTACCACCATTCCTGGCTGACATCCACTTTTTGTTTTTTTCTTTGTATTTTCAGTTAATCCACACATTTACTATGTAGTTAGAAAAAAAAAGAAAACTCTTTGCATTTCTCTTAGGAACAGAGGGTGTGTAAGACATGTTTTACTTATGGTGACTTACAGTCTGGAGGCAAGACACAGAAACAATATTTCTTTAACTTAGAGTCATGGCAAAGTTTTCTGCATGAAAGCATATGTATTTTTCCTTTGTTTCATAATTTCTCCTTCTTTGTCTCCTTTCCTGCCATCTGGTTAGTGTGGTGATACACCTCGCAGTGTAGGACATCTGACAGTTCCCAGGAAGGAATCTGAGGTACTACTGTGTTGGGTCTTGATTGATACCAATATAAGTGACAAAATGAACACCTGTAAAAGTCACAAACTACCGAAGTCATCAGAAAGCTCAATAAGCTTATGCGAAAAACAAAAACAACTTCTTGACTATAAGCTATAAGATACAGAAATATAATAAATGAAGAAACATGACTTTTCATAAGGGCTAATTTTTTTCCATGATGGGAAAATACTCTTATATAGAGATAAATATGCTTATTGCAAGAGAAAATTTGAACAACACAGAAAAACAAAAGAGAAAGTAAAAATCACTTGTAATCTCACCATGTGAATAAGGCCTTATGAATTTTGCTTTACACATATATTAAGATATGATACTGCACATATAAATGTAGGTTCTCTACTTATCCAAATTTTTGAGACTATTTTTTATTCAAGTTTTTATAGATTTTAGGAAGATATGAAAAATATGCTATATAGTTTACACATAATCACCATTGATGCTTGGGGTATAAGTATTTTAATGCCAAAATGTTTTAATATTTGTAATATAACTAGTAGAATAAATAACGTTTGTAGTTAGCCTTAGCAGGTCAGGTCATAGTTTTCCTATAAATGAAATATTATAAAAAATCTTCCAGTTCTTTGAGTTTTTGGAATTTCAGATTTCTAACAGAGGATAGTGGATAGTAACAGAGTAGGATAAATACTGATTGTATTTTAGCAGGTTTAAGTTAAATATCTCTAACCTGAAAATCCTAAATTCAGAATGCTCCAAAATCTAAAACTCTGAGGATCATGTGATAACAAAGGGTTCAATTTGAATTGTCATCAGCTTGTAGATGAAAATAAATCTATGCCCTGAGATCTTGTGCAGTTTATCTCATGTATAGTTTTCTGACAGCATAAAATAATGTGTCCTCAGGGTTTATTCTAAAGATTATTCTTAATCTTGGAGTTTTATTCTCTCGGTGTGCAGGCTTGGAAAGCATTTCCCCTAAGCCTGGGGCCACTAAGCTTGGGAACCACTTGGGGTTTCATTGCTGCACAGAAAACAGCCCAGCGACCAGAGTCCCTAATCTAGTAGGTCTTGGGCAAGTAACTCTGCTCTGAGTTTTATGAGATTATTTTAACAGTAATTCTAATCTTGGAAGTGATGTTATAGTGTTAAGTAGTCTGACTATGGTAACAGTATAGGTTTAACTTAATATATGTCTTAAACATATAATATCTAATGATGTTAGTCACAGTTCCAAGTTCAGTGATGAGGAACTTTTGGTTTCATCATCTTTAATATCTGACTTTTGGTAACAGAGGATGAGTACTAGATGAGGGCCATTCTTAACTTTTGAATATAGGAACAAATCATTTTGGGAGAGAAAAGAGTAGTTTTTCTTACTTGAACAACAATACAAGAGATAAACTACAGGTAGAAAGTATTGATATGGTGTCAGTATTACATGATTTATTGTGTTTTGTTTTTGTTGCCTTGGAGTGGTCTGTCTGTGTTTCTTCCTTGGAATGAGGCTATTGGAGAATCTCGTTGTTCCTTGGAGTTCATATGGCAAATCTTGGTGTTCTAACCAAATATTCAAGAAAGCAGAACAGCTGCATTATTTTCATATATGCTAGAGCATTCTGGAGTTAAAGAGGCTGAAAAGAGAATGAGGCTACACGAGCTTTCATTTGGCTCATCCTCAAAGACCTGCTAATTATCTGACCTGAGCACTAATTATTGTGAACTTTGTTCTTAAAGCATAAACAAATGTGAGCTTTCATCAACTCCATAACCCTATCTCTTTGTGTTCTAGAAACTGAATATTTATATTCTCCACAGTCAGCTATTTACTAAACGAGAGGCCAAAGTGTGCCAAGGCTTCCCATCCCAGCAGAAGGAGGATATATCATTAATCACCCACAAGCCCGGTGCAGAGAGGCTCGGCCTTACCTTAAGTTAGAATGGCTGACCTGGCTTGCTGAAAATCCAGCTCTTCCAAATGATGGGGAAAATAAAAAGTAATCTCATTTCTGTGCTTGTAAGGGCATATTCCTTTTGTATTTCATTAAAAATGGTTTCATGAGATTTTTTGTTTAGCATTTCCCTCAAACATGGATGGAGTGTGTAACCTGCTGTTGACTATGAAGAAGCAGGGCCTTCACATAGGCCTCTCACAGGCGCTGTGGAGCTACAGTTAGAAGGCTGATGATTTACTTTTAAGAACTAGTAGTATGAGGTTTGTTCATTTACATTAGGCTTAGGCTTGAAAAGCCCGTGTCCGAGATCATTTTGCTTCCCACCATGGTCACTCCCAGCTCTCAGAGTATATTGCTTTGTTACCTGTAGACTAGGCAGACCTGTGTGGAGGTCACCTTCGGCTCCCTGCAGAAAGGAAAGGGAATAATTACCACTTACCGAGAACCTCCCTCTCATTGGGTTTCTTATTGCTGCTAGGTTACAGTGCCTTATTTTACTCCTCTCTCGCTGTTACTTTCTTTCTTCCATAAAAAGGAAACTGAGCAAATGGAGACATCTGGAGGATATACTAATAAGTGAAATCAATAGATCACAGATAGACAATTTCCGGATCTTCTCTCTGGCATGAACACCTGTAGATGCAAATGAGTTCTAGAAAGTAGGACAGCTTTTATAGAGTGGAATATTTCTATAGGAAACTTGGTGTGGGAAT
>PVIC010010668.1:0-42918 GCA_004025085.1 Thryonomys swinderianus
CTCCATTCTACTATGGTCCAGTAGTATGCAGGGGATTATTTCAGCTCTTATTTATTTAATCATGCTCTGTGGCCTAAGATACAGTCTGTTTTGGAAAAAATTCTGTGTGCTGCTGAGAAAAATGTGTTTTCTGTTGTTAGATTAAACATTTTGTAGATATCTGTTAAATAATTTGTTTAGTAGTGTGGTTAACCCTGATGTTTCTATGTTGGATTTGTTTTGGTCAGCTCACCTAATTGTGAGAGTGGGATATTGAAGCCCCATGATGATTGTCTTGGTGTCAGTCAGTCCCTTCTACTCAGTAGATTTTGTTTAATGAACTGGGTGCATTGATACTTGCTGTATAGATGTTTACGAGTGTTATCTCTTCCTGTTCAGTTATTCTTTCGCCAGTATGTAGTGGCCACTTTTGTCCCTTCTTTTTTTTTCTTAAGTACTATTTTGAGATAATTGTAGGTTCATACTATATTAATAATACATTATGCACTAAGAATAACGTGTAAAGATGATGTGTGTTCTTTGCCTGTTTCTCTTAATGACAACACTTTGCAAAACTACAGAACATCAGTCAGGAGCTGACATTACTGAGTTCCCAGGGGTCACTCTTGTTGCCCTCTTACGGGCAGGCCTACTTCTGTCTTGCCCAGCATTCGCCGTAATCCCTGGCAACCACCAGTCTATTCCCAATTTTTCGTATTTTCAAGAATGTTTTAGCTGGACAGCAGTCCTCCTGCCTCAGCCTCCCAAGCACTGAGTTTACAGGTATGTGCCACCATGCCTTTCCCTGATAGTTCATTCTTTTCAATCACTGAGTAGTGTTCTGTGTGAGGTATGGATGAACCACACTTTAGTGATTCACTCATTGAAGGACATCTGGGTTGTTTCCATGTTTGGGCTGTTTATAATGAGCAGAGTTGCTATAAGTTTGTGTCCTCGTCTCGGTGTGAATGTGCCCGTGTTTCTCTGACCCAGAAATGCTCCTGTAAGCTCTGTGCTGATTCCCTGTTTAGGTGGGGTTTTTTTCCCATATACACTGTACTTAATTGGTAAGGTAAATGAGTAAGCCATATTAGTAATATACTTTTTTTGTCTTAAAATCAACCAAAATTTTGTTTAAGGAAATTGTAGTTTTTATCATGCCACTGCATGTTCTCCTTTCGTGAATCCTGGTGGTCATTTACCCTGAGTGCCATGCCAGGAAGGTTCCTGAGTCCACCCGGAGGTCATTCTGTGACCCAAGTTCATTCTGTGTTTCTGCATGACACAGTACTATCTTTTTCTCAGTTTTTCCAGAAACAGAAAAGGCTTCCATCCTTTCCATGGGTCCTGCTAGTCATTAAAAGCATATGCATACAGCTGGACGTGGTGGCTCCTGCCTGTAATCCTAGCACTCAGGAGGCAGAGGCAGGAGGATTGCTGAGTTCGAGGCTTGCCTGGGCTACATAGTGAGCTCAGGGCCAGTCTGAACTACAAAGCGAGACTCTGTCTCAAAAAAAAGCATATGCATACAGAGCCCCAGGCCCAGCTGCTATGAAGTAGACACCACTTTCCATCCCTGCAGTAACCTAATCAGCAGTCTGATTCTGTTTCTCCACACCCGTCCTGGGTTTGCTGTTGTACTGTCTCTCAACCATTCTGACAAGTAGTTGGACATCTCTCCTTGTGGTTTGATTTCATTTCCCTAATAACTAATTTCTTTAATAAGCATTTCTTTGTGTATTTATTTGCCATCTGTGTATGCTCTTTGGTGAGATGTCTAGTCTGTCTTTTGTGCATTTTCAAATAGGATTTTTTTTTTTTTTTGAGATAGGGTCTTGCTTTGTAGTTCAGGTTGGCTCTGAGCTCACTATGTAGCCCAGGCAAGCCTGGAACTCAGCAGTCCTCCTGCCTCTGCCTCCCGTGTGCTGGGATAACAGGCGTGAGCCAACACACCTGGCTCTCAAATTGGATTTTTTAACAGTTGAATTTTTAGAAAAAATTGTGGTAAAACATAAAAGTCTACTACTATAACCTTTTTTGCTCTTCCTTTTTAACTCTATTATTACTGTTTACAGTACTAGCTGTACTTTGCAAATGGCAGCCAACAGTGTGGTTTGTGACTATTTTCTTTCTAGTTTGCAGCTTATTTTTTTTATTCTCTTAATAGGAACTGTAATAGAGCCAAAGTTTTTTATTTTTTTGAGGTGGGGTCTCGCTTTGTAGTTCAGGCTAGCTCTGAGCTCACTATGTAGCCCAGGCAAACCTTGAACTCAGCAATCCTCCTCCCTCTGCCTCCCGAGTGCTGTGATTACAGGCATGAGCCACCACATCCAGCATTGTGGTATGTGGTACTTGGGATCAAACTTGGGACCTTGCAGTTGTCAGGCAGATGCCAGAAACACTGAGCTAAATCCTTAATCCCAAAGTTTTTAATTTTTTTTTTTTTTTTGAGACAGGGTCTCGCTTTTTAGTTCAGGCTGGCCCTGAGCTCACTATGTAGCTCAGGCAAGCCTGGAACTCAGCAGTCCTCCTATCTCTGCCTCCCGAGTGCTGGGATTACAGGCGTGAGCACTATGGTATGTGGTATTGATTGCTGGTGGGCGCGAGTCACCACGCCCAGCATTGTGAGTGGTTATCGAGATCGAACTCAGGACCTTATGCTTGCGAGGCAGGCACCAGAACCACTGAGCTAAATCTCTGGCCCAAGTTTTTAAATTTTGATGACATCTATTATATGTTTTTCCTTTTTTGGATTTGAATTATGTTATCAGGTCTAATGAGCCTGCTTAGTTCTTATACTTGAAGATTGTTTTGCTGGGGTTTTTTTCTTCTAAAAGTTGTATAGTATTATGTTTTACGTGTAAGTCTGATCCCTTCTAAGTCAGTTTTTATGTCTGCTAAGTGTTTGGGGTCAAGGTTTTAGTTTTGTTTTGATCTGGCTATCTTTCTGCCATTATTCTTTTGTACCTTTGTAAGGTGTCTTTTGCGTGGTGCTGGGGATATGGCTTAGGTAGAGCATGTTCTTAGCATGCACAAGCCTTAGGTTCAGTCCCCAGCACCAAAAAGAGAAAGTCAGCTAGGTATTGCTGAATCAGTTTCTGGGTTCCGTGTTTTAGCCAGTTGACCTATACCAATACCATGTGATTGTAGATCTAGCAAGCCTGTTCCCAGTTTGTTCTTTTTAAAAACTATTTAAGCTATTCTAGTTCCTTTACCTTTCGATGCAGATTTTAAATAATCTTGTGCCTGAGTTTGATCCCCAGTACCGGGGGGAAAAAAATCCTGCCTACATTGAGAGAAAATTTTCTTGGGATTTTGGTAGGAATTATGTTAAGCCTTTGTGTCTATGTGGATAGAGCTGCCATCTTTGTAAATTGTCAAAAACATGGAATGTCTTCTCCTTTGAATTAAAGCTCAGATGTAAAAGCACAGTTGTGAGGCAGCCTGGTGGCATCTGTTAAAAGATGCTTTTTGTTCTGTAGCAAGAGTGTCAGGTTGGTCTTCACTCACTTCCTCTTTGTGTTTTGATCCACAGGCCTATGAAAGGAGGTTCCCTACATGTCCTTTGATTCCAATGTTCGTGGACAGTGACACTGTGAATGAATTCAAGAGTGAAGATGGGGCAATTCATGTCATTGAGAGGCGCTGCAAACTGGACATAGATGCACCTAGGCTGCTGAAAAAGGTTACTGAAGAGGGCTTGTTAGTAGCAGGGCTCCCATAGTCAAAGGGGAATTTGTACTTAGGTTTCTGTCCAGCAAGGTGTTATTAAGAGGCCCTTTTTCTCTGTTTCTTTTTTAAAGATCGCAGGAGTTGATTATGTTTACTTTGTCCAGAAAAACTCACTGAATTCTCGAGAACGTACTCTGCACATCGAGGCCCATAATGAAACATTTTCTAATAGAGTCATCATTAATGAGCACTGCTGCTACTCTGTGAGTAACGGCCCTGGGCGTGGGCTGGCCACCATGCGGCTGCTAGGGTGGTGTGGCCTCCACTGTAAACAGCAGTCTCTTTCCCGCAGGCAGGTCCTCACGAGACCCTGTCTGCTCACCTGTGGCTGGTGGGATCAGCCGGTTAGCAAGCTTCCTTTACTGGAGAATTGGGGTTTGCACTGTTACATTTAAGTGATTGCGTGATTTCTCTTTAAATGTAGCTTCTTTTCTGGTCCCCCTTTAATTCCTTAGGAATGTATTTTGAAAGACCAAATACTCTGTCTCTTTAAGACTACATCCAAGAGTGTTTATCTGTCCTATCATCCCTGTTTCTAGAGCTTCCCTTACCTTATTACTGGAATAACCTACTAGGTCTCTGTTTCTGCTTTTTTTAATTTGAATCTTTATTGGTACATTTATATATATATATATATATATATATATATATATATATATATATATCATGAACACACACAATATTGAGAATTTGTACCAATATATGACACAGTTAATTCTCATTTTTTCCCATCCCCCCACCCACCCTGTAACCTCCTGCCCCTATATACATAAGCTTTGTTTCCCCTTTTTTTATTACCATAGTATTTTTTCTTCCTCTTGTTACTTACCCCTACACCCCATTTCCCTCTGAATATTTTCTATTACTCTGCCATAAAGAATGATGAGTCTCAGCACTTGGGAGGCAGAGACAGGAGGATTGCTGAGTTTGTGGCGGCTTGCCTGGGCACCATAAGTGAGCTCAGGGCCAGCCTGAACTACAAAGCGAGACCCTGTCTCAAAAAGCAAAAAAAAAAAAAGAATGATGAGTCTGAGTCATTTATATTCAAATGGACGTACCTTCAGGATATACTCATAAGTGAAATAAATGGGTCACAGATGTGTAAATATCTTATCTTTCCTCTGGTATGAGAAACTGAAGATATAAATGAGCTCTAGAATATAAGGTAGATATCGTTTCTGCCTTTTACCTCATCCTCAGCACTGAATCTAAGGCCATCTAGTTGAAGTATTGGGTCAGTTTGTGTTGCTTCTCAGCTCAAAACCCCAGGCCTCTGTGCAGTTCTTAGTATCTTTACAGCTGACAAGACCCATGTTCTGTCCTGCTTGCATCTCCGGCCCCTGCTTCATTGTGCAGAGGCTGTCAGCCTTCCTGTGGCTCCCTGGACACAAGGTGCGCTTCCCTAAGCACTTGGTCACTCCCTCCTTCAGCCTTTGCTCCAGTCTCCCTTCTTAGTAAAGCCAGCCACACTGCTCTGTTCATGATGCAGCCTGCTGTGGTTTCCACCGCCAGTCTTCTCGCCTGCACTGCAGGCTCTTCTCCCATATCCCAGTGCTGTATAATTTTCTCACTATCTATGTGCACAGCTAATTGTCTGTCTGAGGCACAAGACAAGGTGTGTGTTTTGTTCCTAACGGGGAGTGCTGCTTCCTGTGCTGAATGAGCAAGTGGAGCTCTGGAGAGTGGGAATGGGGCACTCTTTGTCGTCCTTTTAGGGTATCTTGGAATTATGATGTGTGGACAGTTTCGAGATTTGAAATTCCTCCATGTAATTTGTCCATTTGCTCTTTTCATAATAGTAATGCTGTTGGTCAGGAAGTGTTTCCTCTGTCTCCCAGGCAGCTGAGGTGCAGACGCACAGCCTGTTGACCAGCCACCTGTTAGAGGCAGTGCTCTTTCTGTGCCTGCAGGTTCATCCTGAGAATGAAGACTGGACCTGTTTCGAGCAGTCTGCAAGCTTAGATATCAAATCCTTCTTTGGCTTTGAAAGTACAGTGGAAAAAATTGCAATGAAACAATATACCAGCAACATTAAAAAAGTGAGTGTCTTGGGATTTTATGATAGGCGGGGCAAGAGTATCTGTGAGGTAACCATTTGAACTAGCTGTCTTTTGGAAAAGACATTCCCTGGAAAACAGGGAATGGCTCAGTCAGGGGTGCCCAGCCATATCCTGAAGAGGAAACACTATGCCTGCTTCATGTTTCCTCCTGCAGCCAGAAGGACTTAGGTAGTGCTGGCTGCTGTTAGAGTTAAGGAGGAACAAGAGTAGTTCCTGGTTCCAGCATCCTGTGTTTGCACTTGCCAGGAGCAGTGGATGTGGGGTGAGGTGAGACTGGAGCTGCCAATGCACAGCCTCTGGGCTGCTATAGAGAGGCCCTGTTATATTGAGACCCAACTCACTCCCACCCCCTTCTTCCCATGCCAGGCTCCTCTTCCTGGCCCTCCTTGTGGTCTATCAGTGTATCAGTGTGGGATGGCAGCATGCCTTTGGAAAGCTCCTTTCATTTTTCAGGGCCTTACATTAGTGTGGATTGGGTCATGAAGTATGTTGAATATAAGTATGTGGTAAATCAGAGTTTTAAATTAGCCACATAAAAATTCTCAACACTTTGGATACTGTTTCCTAAACCTTTGGAGAAAGGAATGTAAGTAAGATAATTAAGAGAAAGCAAATGTGCCCCTCCCCCCATAAAATCTGTAGCAGTTTTATTTTCTTTCAGCTACTCTGGGATGTGATCCCAAGGCCTCAGGCACTCAAAGCAAGCGCTCTACTACAAAGCCACATCCCTAGCTGCCAGTTTTTGATAGTACATTGTAAACTGTGAGCAGTGAATAATTTAAATGTTGACTGTCCACTCACCTTACCATTTTCTTCTAAGGGGAAAGAAATCATCGAATATTACCTTCATCAGCTAGAAGAAGAAGGCATCACTTTCATCCCACGCTGGACCCCGCCTTCCCTTGGGCCCTCTTCAGAGACAGTGTCTTCGGGCAAGAGTCAGGTGGCATCCTCAGCTGTCATCGTCCCAGATACTGCCCTTGAGGGGCTGAGCAGTGAAGCCCTCAGCATCCCTGGCGGGGTATCCGACCCCATGGTGGGAACCCCTGATGGTGGGTCTGAGAGGTGCTATGTTCTCTAGGCAGGACATGGGGGTTGCTTGCCAGCTTTCCCTCTCAGCACACTGCCCTTCTGTGCTCCCTGGGAGATTAGATGCCATAGGGACAAAACTGTAGCAAGTTAGCAAGACTCTAGCCCCGAATTTCTTGTTTCTCATTTAGTTTCCTTGTCTTCAGCTTATATAAAACACTCATTTTATTTTTTCTTAGGTTTCTTTGATAAGCAAGAAAGGTTATTCTAGTTATTGTCTCATTGAGATCAGAAAATGTTTTACATTTCTGTTAGCCCAAAGTGCCTTCAGTGAAGGGTAAGACAGCAGTCCTTTTAACACAGAATTCCATCATCATTAAACTCTTTTTATGCTTCCTGTGTGCCAGGTGCTATTTATGAATATTTATTTAATAACGGGTCCTTTTAGGAAAGAAATACTTAACATCTTCCATTTTATATTTGGGTTTACTGAGGCAGTTGAGGCACTTGTGAGTTGAGGGACTTACACAGCTAGTATGTGGCAGCACTGGGATTGTGGCCAGGTAGTCTGGACCCAGGGTCTGCTTTTAGCCACCACGCTCTTTTTCATGTTAAGTATGCAGGCATATGAGCACAAGCCTTTAATTTTTATTATAATATCCCATTAGAAAGGCTTCAGAAAAATAAATGAGAACAAACAAAAAAATTCTGGGGCCGGAGGGTTAGCTCAGTGGTTCCAGCGCCTGCCTCACAAGTGCAAGGTCCTGAGTTCGATCCCTGGTAACCACATACGATGTTGGGCGTGGAAACTCACACCCACCAGCAATCAGTACCACATACCACAGTGCTGGGTGTGGTAGCTCACGCCTGTAATCCCAGCACTCGGGAGGCAGAGGCAGGAGGATTGCTGAGTTCCAGGCTTGCCTGGGCTACATAGTGAGCTCAGAGCTAGCCTGAACTACAAAGCGAGACCCTGTCTCAAAAAAAAAAAAAAAATTCTGCCACTTGGTAATTTTGTTAAAATAGTAGTATTTTATCTTTCTGTATGTTCTGTTCCACAGCTAAATTATGTCCTTTGTTTGCTGTGGTAATTAATTGTTAACTTGGGAGGCAGTTGGGAGATATATTTTACGTTTCACCATGTGCAATTTTCTTTGTTGTACTTATTTTGTTATCTTCTAATTTAAGTTACTTTATCACAGTGAAGATTTCTTGTGCTTTTGAACACAGTAGCTCCTTTTGCAGTGCAGGGCATTTAACCCAGGTAGCACTGAGGTATAACCTTTGCCCTTTTTAAAAATTTTGAGATAGGGTCTTGCTAAGTTATTCACACTAGCCTTGAATTTGTGATCCTCCTGTGTCAGTCTCTGGAATAGCTGAGAATTACAGGTGTACACTGTGCCTGGTTTCATTCTAAGACAGACTCATATACATTTTTTTTTGTAGTTTTATGTAGAAGGAGGCGTCTCCTTAACTTTGAAGTAAATCAATCGTTAAATATCTATTATAATCTTCTTCCCATCACAGATAGTACTGAGTATCGCAGACGATGGTAACTGTGGTAGTCAGGAAAAGGTAATTGAGTTGGAAAACTTAAGTGTGGTTTATCGCGTTTGGTCCTAGGCAGCATTCCCAAAGTTCTTGAGGGCAGCTGTGTTAAGCCAAGAACCTCCACGGTCTCCTCCCTCCAAGACTCCAAAACCACACAGTGACTTCATGGAGCAGATTCTGGAGGCCTCAAGATCCAGAGCTTAGTGCTGTGAATAATGCCCTGTCGCTTATATTCCAGACAAACTGGATGCTGACTACATCAAAAGGTACCTGGGTGACTTGACTCCACTCCAGGAGAGCTGCCTCATCCGCCTTCGCCAGTGGCTCCAGGAGACCCACAAGGGCAAAGTGAGTGTCAGGCTCCAGGTAGAGCAGTGCTGTCTGCATGCAGCCCTGCAGTCTCGCATCCTGTTCCTAGTAACTGAGACTATTCGAGGGTGACTGTTCCTGATTGCTGTTACTAAATGTGTCCCTTCTGAGTCTGTGTGGCGTTGAGATCCTTTGTCGCAGTTATGATCCCTGTCCATATATAAGCAGCTATAGCTTTTAAAGGTTTACTGAGAATGAGGTGGCTTAGAAATAAATGCTAAGTTTAAAAAAATTACATTTCAGCTGGGTGTGGTGGCTCACACCTGTAATCCCAGCACTCGGGAGGCAGAGACAGGAGGATTGCTGAGTTCAAGGCTTGCCTGGGCTACATAGTGAGCTGAGGGCCAGCCTGAACTACAAAGTGAGACCCTGTCTCAAAAAAAAAAAAAAAAAGAAAATTATATTTCAGGTATTGAGACATTTTAATTTTGATATGGTTTGGAAGAAATTTGGAGATTTATCAGAGATTAGAAGTGTTTGGGCTTTAATTCTGAGGTTTTAGGTGAAATCTTAGCCTCATGAGGAGTTGAATCCCTATGATAAGGCTTACACAGTAACCAGAGCTCGTTTGTGTGTCTTGCTAGTTGTGGGCATTGTCTAGGAAAGGGAAACTAAGTGCTGCATATGGGTAGCCTGATGTCTGCTTCTGTACCCTTGACTGCCAGAAACCAAGTAGGCAGTCACGGGAGACTAGCTGGCAAGAGTAGGCTGACTATGTGTTAGTTGCCGCTCTCAGCTCTTCATTAAATTCTTGTAATGTTAGTAGTCCTAGAGGTAAGAGCTCTTTTATCCCCTCGCTTTAAACCCAGGGAGACTGAGGCACAGAGAAGTTGAGCAGTTCCCTCGAGGCCTTACAGCTAGAGAGTTGGCCCTGTGACTTTGACCCAGCACCATATTCTTAGCCCCTTCTGTGTGACTGTGGTTTTGCTGAGGCCCCACGCTTTGGCTCAGGTTCTGGGAGTGGCAGTGAGTAGGCTCCTGCTCCCACTCACTTCCTGATCTGATGGTCTAGCTGCCTGCGGTAGAGAACAGTCTGGGTCTTGTCCTTTCTTCTGGGGAGCCACCCTGTGGACAGCTGGGGAACCTAGAATGTGTGCCACATGCCAGCAGCACCGTCACACTATCCACACTGATGCGTTTTGTATCCCAGTTTTTAAGCTGAGTGTTCCATGGATACAGGAAAGTGGATAGCTGGTAGCAGTTCATAACACAGATCAGTGCATAGGTTTAATCTCTGCTCTACTTTGTTGAAACTAAAATATAATACTATTAAGATTATTCATACCAATGCTGGTTTTCCAAAGCAGCAGGGAAGATTTTTCTGGGAATAGCTGTATTTTTCCTTTTTATTTAAAAACATTTTTTTATAGAGACTACCTTTAGGGCCTCATGCACTGCTGGGCAAGCACTCCACTGCTGAGCTGCACCCTCAGCCCCAGAAATAGCTAATTTTAAACAGTGTAATAATGCAGTTCACTATGGAGAAGAGGTGGGAGTTGTAGAGTTTTATTCCCTTAGCAACTTGGTGTTTTCTCTTAACAACACTTAACACTACTTAAAAACATCTTTTCCTCACCCTAGATCCCAAAGGATGAGCATATTCTTCGCTTCTTACGTGCTCGGGATTTTAACATTGACAAGGCTAGAGAGATCATGTGTCAGTCTTTAACATGGCGCAAGCAGCACCAGGTGGATTACATCCTGGACACCTGGACTCCACCTCAGGTCCTTCAGGATTACTACGCGGGAGGCTGGCATCATCACGACAAAGGTAGGATGAAACACCATCACCATCTGTCCTGTGGTGTCAGTGAACATGCTGAGTACTCCTGCAGTGGAGCTAGGGTGGGGCTAATGCCACATTGTCCGCCCTCACTCTGAGGACTTTGAAGCTGTCCACAGTGTGTCTGGTGAGATCTTTACACAGGAGCCAGTGAGGGGCTTGTAATGGCTCATTGCCTGCTGGAGAATTTATGTCACCCTGACTTTACCTCCTTAGTTCATGGAGTCTAATTTGACCAATTAAACCAAAATATTTGGAGGCAATATTTTCAGTGGCACTGTGCTCAGAAAGGATTTTTAATGACCTAAGCCCTAACAGCTGGTACAAAATGCCTAGCCTGTGTTTTGCATCAAAACCATGGTGAACTTAACTCTGCTCTGGTGAGTGTACAAAGCATAGATTGAGGAAGACACCAAAGCTAGAGATTGTCAGTGAGGATCTGCGTTGCTTTATATACTAGGCCTTGCTGGAGCCCCTGCCCTGCCCAGGGATCCTCTCTAATGACCTGGGCTCGATAGCTGGGCAGAATAGAACATGGATGCTAGACAGAGGTGCCCATGTCTGTCTTGGAACAAGTCCTTTCAAAATGGAGTTGTCTTGCTTTTCTGACTTAATTAATTGCATTTCTCCAGATTAATTGTAACTTTAATTTTTACTAGAAAACTAGTATTCTAACTCTTGACCCAATCCTTAAAAGATTATAAAAGTTTGGTGTTAAAACAAATTGACAAATGTGTCTTATTAAAAGTCAGAGGAAACCTTTTGTAAATTTGCTCTTCTGTAAGATTTGAAGGCACAGAAAGTGTTTTGTTTTGTGAAGATGAATTGAGCCGGATCTTCCTGGGGGGCGAGGCTCACCGGGTAGGAGGTCACCTGGGTACAAGTGGCTGGCAGTCCTGGCCAGGACAGACTTGCTACCCTGTTTGTCTCTGTAGCTCCCTGGTGGTGCCAAGTAGCAGGCGTCTAGAGAGCCTCTTCCCTCCACACAGCTGGTCCAGGAGGGCAGGTCATGCAGAGTTTAGGCCTTCCGGTTCCATCCACCAGACCTGCAGGCTCAGAAGATGTAGAGCCTCTATGTGCTGGCTGACATGGACTTTGTGATTTCCAGAGCATTTTCATTTAATTTTGGTTCTTAGAGTAAAAATTGAGGAAAACTGGCTTTTAAAAAGTCTTGACATTAACTTTTTAGTAACCTATGAGATGAATAAAAACATATTCCTAAGAAAGGAAATTTTAAAAGAATTCTGTATTCATAGAAAATATGTGGGTGTTTAGATGGTCCCTCCCATGCTGTCAGACACTGAGCTCTTGCTGAGCTCCCAGCAAACCATAGCCACAGGGGCAGGTGGAGCTGGAGCCAAGTAGGCTCCTTTGTGCCACCAATGCCACCTCCAGGTCCACAAGGCCTCTATCAGTGGCCTGTTTCTCTCTATTTTATTTTCTAGTATTGGGGATTAAACTTAGGACCTTATATTTGCAAGACAGGCATGGCACCACTGAGCTACATCCCCAGCTTCCTCTTTTATTATTTGTCGGGGGAAAATGTTGAACACTCACCCCAGTGGAAACCACTTGCTGTTTCTCAGTGTAGGAGAGGGTGTCCAGCTCACCCACAACACAGTTGCAGAACGATCACTGCTTGGCAGTGGGGCTGGAACCCAGAGTCTTGCTGCATGAGGGACATTCTTGGAGGTGTGTCCCCTGCCTCAGTGGACCAGTGCTGATCATGACTCTCCCTCCCCTGTAGACGGGCGGCCACTCTATGTGCTCAGGCTCGGGCAGATGGACACCAAAGGCCTGGTGAGGGCCCTCGGAGAGGAGGCGCTGCTGCGATACGTGAGTTTTCTGCAGGCACTGGGTACAGGCTGGCCTGGCCTCTGGGACAAGCCTGCCCTGCTTTTGCAGGTAGAAAGAAAAATCTACTGATACATATTAAAACAATTGAGAAGAAGGCACAGAAGTTACAAAAATGTCTACTACCATGGGAGCCTCAGGGAGACAGGTGCCTACTGGGAGCTGCATTTAAGCTGTCCTTGTCCTTCTCCCCTGTGTCTAATCCTCCTGAGAGACTGTCCTCTCCACGGGCTCTGGCACACTGTAGCCCTCTGTCCACCTGCTGACGTCAGGCCACTCTGGCACCTTGCCTGGCCCTCTTCCTGCACCCTTCAGTGCTGGCAGTGGGGTTCCCATACCCCAGAGAGGACAAATAGGTATAAAAGTTCTCATCAAAAATCCATTCTCTAGCCATTGTTGGTGTTTTGTACCGTCTTCTGTTAGATATCTCTCCCCTCCCCAGCTGTGTGTTTATACATGCATACACACTCATATTCACGTGTGCTTACCCTGGAAGACATGGAGGGAATCACTGCATTAAACGGCCTTGCTGCTCTAAGGAAAGGGCTCCGGAGCCTTCCTCCAGGCTGCCTGGAGACCATGCCTCTCAGGTGGTGCTCTGGGCTTGCGTGTTCCCACACACCACTCTCACCTCCTGCCCTCTCCAGGACTCAGCCCAGAGCCGCATCCCTGCTTACCTAGTGACTCCCTGAACTGCGTAGCTTCTTTGGCACGGGTGGCACTGTTACTTTCTTCTGGGTAAACTCTTCTATGTCTGTGACATGCTTAGGAAGTGAGATGCCTCCCTTGGTTGGTGCCATGCTTGTCTGTGATCTGCTATACCATGCACGGCTCTCACAGCTGGCCACAGTGGTCCAAGACTGACCTTGGCTGTCTTACTGCTCTCTCTGCACAGGTGCTCTCTATAAACGAGGAGGGGCTGAGGCGCTGTGAGGAAAACACAAAAGTCTTTGGTCGGCCTATCAGGTAGATAGAAGGTGTTATTTTTTCCTTTTAGTTTCTTAAGGATATGAATTAAATGTTTCTAATTAAACCAAAATATGGTAATTCCTAGCTTTCCAAGGTATTCTAAGAGTGAAACAAAGTGCCAGACATGCACCCTTTTGGGCTACATGGGGATAGGGTGTCATGCCTCACATGGTCACTGAGCACATCTGAGAGGCTTGTATTTGCTGTTAGCGTCAGGATTGAGAGTTAAGGATTGGTCCTATCCCAGTGTGTCTAAGTATTTTACACGAGTGTATATAAATAGAGTTCCTAGCACTGTAATCAAATGGGTATATATTTGGAAATAGCTATAAATGACTGTTTTATATAATCAAAAGAAAAAACAGGACATAGTTTGCCAAGTATGGTGCCTGTTGAATAAAACACATCTCCACACAATCTGTAGTTCCTGGACCTGCCTGGTGGATCTCGAAGGCCTGAACATGCGCCACCTGTGGAGACCTGGTGTCAAGGCCCTGCTGCGGATAATCGAGGTGGTAGAGGCCAACTATCCAGAGACGCTGGGCCGCCTCCTCATCCTCCGGGCTCCCAGGGTCTTCCCTGTCCTCTGGACGCTGGTGGGTTTCAGTGCTGTTCTCAGTAACTTATATTTGGAAAACAGATACTCATGCATCCACATACCATGCTTATGACCCTTAGGTCTTACTAGTTAGGAAAAAACAAAATAAGTATGCAAGGATATAAAGTTTTCAAGTTTTTAAGGCAAGCAAAAACACAATTTTTCTACGTCTCCTAGTGCTATGCAAGCAGACCTTATAGCAAAAGTATGTTAACCTTGACTCTCCCATTCATAATGCCTTATTGTAACTTTAATCTTTGCAAGTCAGCAGCACAGCAAGTTAAATTCCACAGTCTTTTCTGATTACTTACAGGTCAGCCCGTTCATTGATGACAACACCAGAAGGAAGTTCCTCATTTATGCAGGAAATGACTACCAGGGGCCTGGAGGCTTACTGGATTACATCGATAAAGAGATTATTCCAGACTTCCTGAGTGGGGAGTGCATGGTATGTAGCAGGTCAGGAGCTGCACAATCATTTGTTACAGCAGTTGGAGAAATCATTTACACAGTTATTTTCTCAACTTTTTTTTTGCTTTTTGAGACAGGGTCTCGCGTTGTAGTTCAGGCTGGCCCTGAGCTCACTATGGTGCCCAGGCAAGCCACCGCGAACTAAGCAATCCTCCTGTCTCTGCCTCCCGAGTGCTGGGATTACAAGCATGAGCCACCACGTCCGGCACTGTGGTATGCAGTGTTGATTGTTGGTGGGCGTGTCTCCACGCCCAGCATTATCTGTGGTTACCGGGGTTCGGGGATCGAACTCAGGTCCTTGCACTTGCGAGGCAGGCGCCAGAACCACTGAGCTAACCCTCTGGCCCTATTTTCACAACTTTTAGTCTGAATTTTTTTTTTAGTTTTTGTTCTCTTGGCTGTTGCCTTGGACCTAGGGTTGAACTAAGAAGAGCCATTTAGGTAATTGTTCATAATGCCCATTTTTTCAGTTAAATACTGATGAGAGTTTGCTGTAGAATCCAGGTTAACTCTGTGCCCAAAGCCTTGTGTGAATTCAGGCTGAGGTGTGGCTCGTGGTAGCATGTGCCTGGCTTGTGCAAGGCCGAGTTCCATCCTGACACCACAGAGGTGGAGGGACATTGATTCAATGCTTCATATTTCTCCCTTGACAGTAAAGAAGCTGGGAAATGAAAAGAGCCTAGTTCGCTTTCATGTGGGTTTGGGGTTCTAAGCAAATGAGATGCTTGGCTAATAAGAAATGGAGGCTCTGGGCAGTCAGCTGGAGGTCCACATGTCCAGACCCTCACTGTGCAGCAGTGGGGAACCAGAGGCACAGAGCTGTCAGGCCTTGCAGCCCGTGCATAAGACGCCCAGTGTAAGGAAGGGACACCAAGCCTGTCAGGGTTCCTGCGTGGGTGTATAGGGCAGCTGCTGCCTTGTTAGAGGCGTCTACCTCGTCCCCTCTGCACTGAAGTTGCCCTTTGGAGAGTTTTGCAGGTTATGTTGGACTCCAGGGGAATCTTTCTAAATGGTTAAAAGAGTGCTGTTCTCAGTAACTTATCATTTGGAAAACAGATACTAATGCATCCACATACCAAACAAAATAAGTATGTAAGGATATAAAGTTTTCAAGTTTTTAAGGCAAGCAAAAACACAATGTTGGAAAACATAAGATTTTAACTTGCAGTTTATCAGTCTGCCTAAAGGAACTATAGTCATAATCACAGTCTAGAGCAAAAAGCAGGTAAATTACAGAACTGTAACTTCACAAATGCCTCTGAGATTAAACCACTGGACCAAGTTTGTTACAACCCTTCAACTGCTTTTCTTGTGAAAGCCAGCCATCCTGTATTGTCATTTCAACCTGACCTAGGCTGGCACAGGGGAGACTGGGCTCCTGGCAGTCAATGCCTGCCTCCATCATGGGTTTCTGTGCTGCACTGGTAGTATTTTAGTCCGTCAGGTTGTCCACACACTACCTCTGCAGCTGCCCAGTGTGGCTGCTTGGCCTGGTTGTCCAAGCCAAGGCTGCTGGGCCTGTTTTCCTGCGGCTGAGGGGCGTTTGCCCATGGGTCAGTCTGGTGTCTTTAATGTTAGGCCATTGTCAGGACATTTTTTCATTCATGCTTAACTGTAAGCTGAGGCCTTGTTGTGTTTGTTTTCTATGTAGTTACTTTCCAGTGCTGGTAGTACAGAGAACACTTGGATTTTTATAAACTTGAGCATGGAGAATTGTATCAAGTTTTATTAGGAAATTTATCATATGTACAATTCTAACTCTGCTTAGCCTATTTTAAACATTCAAAAAAAGTCTTCTACTAATTTTCACCTTATTTGACCTGTTATATGTGATGCTTTTATTCACTTGGTATGCATCTTGAGCATAAGTTTTTCTTTCTTTCATTTTTCCTGCTTTCTCTGAGGATTGAACTTAGGACTAGACACATGTTCTACCACCGAGCTATGTGTCCAGCCCCATTTATAATTTCACAGAAAAATAATGCCAGTAGTTGTTGGGAATAAAACTTTCCTTCACTTGTTTTTCCTTTGTAGTACAGTATAAATTCTTTTTGTTCTTATATAAACCAGCTTTAGTAATTGAGTTCAGTGCCTCATACATGTCAGTGTGAATTCTGTGGTAAACCAGTTTCAACTTGTTCTCATTTATTCAAAGTAAAACACATGTGCTTAAGTGGTTTTTAAGAATATTTTGCTAAGTAGTACAGGCTATTTTATGACCTTGCCAGTGTTTTCTATTTTCCTAACTGCTTCTGAGAGCTGAACACACAGGGATGCAGTGCTGCCCAGCATGTTTTGTGTCCAGAGGGCTGGTTTGTTGGCATAGAGCTCACTGCCATGTTTACATTTGCAGTGTGAAGTGCCAGAGGGTGGCCTGGTTCCCAAATCTCTGTACAGGACTGCAGAGGAGCTGGAGAACGAAGACCTGAAGCTCTGGACTGAGACCATCTACCAGTCTGCAAGCGTGTTCAAGGGTGCCCCGCACGAGGTACTGCCTGGGCTCCTGAGCCTCTGTGCTTCCCCACAAGCACCAGGCAGCTGTCCTCCAACAGTCACTTGCTTTTCTGATCTTTGTTTGTAGGTTTTGTTGACCTGGGAGACATGGTTTATTAAATACTGACCCAGAAGAACAGGTCTCTCTCAGAGTAGAAAATCTCTATCTCTGTGTTTGATCAGAGTGATGAAAGGAAGTTTGTCTCCAAATCTCTGAGTTCTGAAGACCCTAATGCAGATGTGAAGAGCCAGTCTTTCCAGTTTCAACTCCTGAACTTAGTTTAAATAGTGGTGATATAGAAGTTTCACATGCCTTTCTTTTTTGACCGGGCTTTGGTTATTTATGTTTCTCTTTTCTGAGACAGGGTCTCGCTTTGTAGTTCAGGCTGGCGCTGAGCTCACTATGTAGCCCAGGCAAGCTTTGAACTCAGCAATCCTCTTGCCTCTGCCTCCCTAGTGCTGGGATTATAGGCGTGAGCCACCATGCCCGGCACTGTGGTGTGTGGTACTGATTGCTGGTAGGCATGAGTCACCATGCCCGTTATTGTTGTATACAGTTCCTGGGGATCAAACTCAGGACCTTGTGCTTACTAGGCAGGCATTGGAACCACTGAGCTAAATCTCTGGCCCTATTTATGTTTCTTAAGGACTTTGCTGACTTTTGTCTGTCTAGTGGAGTCAGGAAGAAAAAGCACATCTCTGCTTGGTCCAATGGCTGTCACACTGTGGTGCTGAGGGGAGCATATTCTTGTTTGGTTCCATCATGTCTGGTAGTGAGTGCTGTGTGAAACCAGGAGTGTGGGAAACTCAGCGGCCTCATCCTTTCCTGAGCTCGAGGGTAAGCGTGTGGCTGATAGCTGCTGACGGGACATCAGCACTTGCACAGAAGAGGCCTTCAGTCATAGTGTGGTGCTGCCCCGGCCCATGGTGGTGGCAGCAGCCTTGGGCGGCTCCTACGAGTCATCATTGCTAGTGTCCTGCTCCGCTGACTTTGCACTTGGGGGACGTGGCTGCTGTGGTCTGAGCAGCAGCCACATGTTGGATATGCCGCCCTCAGGGTCTCATAAGGGGAATCAGATGTACCAAGCTGTCCTGCGAATCCTTGTGTTAATTTCTTACTTGCAGGCAGACAGGGAAGAGCCCTTGTGTGCTGTTTATTAGACAACTATCGATCTCATGTGTTACAAGAGCTTGGCAGTAAAGCGGGTCTCCTATGAGCAACAGGGCCTGTCATCACCGAAACAGTGAAAGAGGAGAAGAGTAAAGGACAGAGGTCACACTTGTTGGTCCCTAAATGGAGGCTGGCCTCAGTGTGCCTGTTGTGCATGCTGGAAGGAGAGTAACTGGTGGCAGAGGGGGCGAAGGTCTCTGGATGGATCTGCCCCTGGGAAGCCACTTTGCTGAGAAGCACTTAGTGCCATGCCACTAAAGGTACCTGCTGCTCCGAGAGGTCTGCTGTGCTTTGCTGAATGCTCCTGAGGGGCAATGGGCAGCCTGTCAGTATGGGGTTGCACTGGGGCAGTTGTGGGGTGGAGGGCGGAGCCTGGCTGGTGGGCAGAAGGGCAGACTCGGTGGACACAGAGCTCCACACAGCTGCTCTTCGTGTTGTGTCTCCCAGTGGGTCTCTGGAGCCAACATTGTCTCTACTGGAAACCTGACATGGCCTCAGGATGGAAACCCTTCCCAGTCATGGCACATCACTCACTGCTCCCTTGTGTGGGCTAGCAGTCAGCTCCCACCTGCCTTGTGCCCAGCACACGGTCTGCCCTGTGCCTCCTGCTGTTCATCTTGGCTCATCTCTGCAGTGTTGCTGCTACCCCAATCCCCATGTCCTGTCCCCAGGGCCTGTGTCTCAAGGTGGTAAATGCCCATGCTTAGAAAGCCTGAGATGGTGTAGGGTGACCTGGACCATAGGGCTGATCCCAAAAGACACGGGCATGTGCATGTTGCGGAGCATGGTGAAGAGTGAAGTGGCCCCTGAATGTCGGATGATAGAGAGCTGCCTCCTCAGCTACCCTGCACTTGGCTGTGAAGTGCCAGGGGTGTCCAGGCCGCATCACCGGGGCCTGCACTGGTGGATGGTCTGGCTGATGCCCCCCTGTCTCTCCAGATTCTCATCCAGATCGTGGAGGCCTCTTCAGTGATCACTTGGGATTTTGATGTCTGCAAAGGGGACATTGTCTTCAACATCTATCACTCCAAGAGGTCACCACAGCCCCCCAAAAAAGACTCGCTGGGGGCCCACAGCATCGCTTCTCCAGGCGGGAACAATGTGCAGCTTATTGACAGAGCCTGGCAGCTGGGTCGAGACTACAGCATGGTGGAGTCCCCTCTCATCTGTAAAGAAGGGGAAAGTGTGCAGGTAGGGCCATGCATCTGGAGTACATGTTAGCAGGGCAGTGCTGTTAGCCAGCAAGCATCCTCTGCGTCTCCCCAGCCCAGTGGCTTCTGGGGCTTTTGCCATCTGTGCAGGGCACAGGTATGCCGTGTGAGAAAGACCTGCAAAGCCAGAGGAGTCTTGGAGAAAAAGGACTCACATCTAGGCAGGGTTCGCTGAAATGCAAGGATTTAGACACCATGTGAGAGGAAGGAGAGGTGGCCCATGGGTGCACAGCTGGGCCTCAGTGACATGTGACAAGACCTCCTGTGACCCATTGCATCAGCCTCCTCCGGAAGCGCAGCCTCAGAAGCAGAGAAGTGAGCACAGCAGACGACCAGGTGTCCAAGCAGGCAGTTGTGTGAGGCGGTGGGTCCTGTCTGATGTCCTGGCTGCTGCCTTCAGTGCTTGTGCCCAGCCTGGTGGCCCTCCACCACCTCCAGCCTTCAAGGCAGAGGGAGGGCTTTGGGGTTCTAGGGGAAAGCTTGCCAGCATGCTGGTGCTATTATATACAGAATAAAAAGGAGTATTTTGTCCATTTGAAAAGTACTGAAACATTTTAAGGAGTATCACAGCCATTCATGCTGGTGGACCTCACTGGAGACCAATATTCTTCTGACCCAAGGGTGCCAGTGAGGTGATGCGAAGGGCGTGATCTGCCCAGGGACCTTTGCCAACCCCTCTAGGCTGAGTGAAGGCTCTGCCTGAGCATCTGCTCTGCCAGGACCCCATGTCCTCATGGCCTTTGCCCCAGGTGAATGGCTCCACAAGTCTGTGAGTCGTTGGAGGTGACAGGTGTACTGTGTGCTGGGGCCTTTCCGGGCACTGGCAGAGGCCTTGCCACAGGTTCAGAGCCGGCTGGTGGACGGACACAGACACTTCCTGATAGTGAAGCGAAGCAGCAGTCTCTGGCGCATGGAGAGGGGCGTAGGCTCACTTAGATCCTGGTGAGATTTGGAGGCAGCCCTTGACACGTGTCAGACTGCTTTTAGGTGGAGACTTGGCAGGAAGCTCCTCAGCCGCTTTACATCCCATGTTCTAGGGCTCGCATGTGACCCGGTGGCCAGGCTTCTATATCCTGCAGTGGAAGTTCCACAGCATGCCGGCGTGTGCTGCGACCAACCTGCCCCGGGTGGATGATGTGCTGGCCTCCCTGCAGGTCTCCTCACATAAGTGCAAAGTGATGTACTACACCGAAGTGATTGGGTCCGAAGATTTCAGGTACTGGTTCTGTTGCCCTCACAGGTGCCCACAGAGTGGGAGAGAGAGCTGGGGGGGCTGGCTATGGACAACAGGGCCTGCGGGTCTGGGGGCCACTGGAGGAGCAGCTTTGGACTCAGTCTTTGTGGCTCTGCGCAGCTATAGGAAGTGCCAGAGGATGGAGCTGACGTCGCCCTGGTTCCGTGCATGCTGTTACCATGTCCCACAGTGGGGCACTCACAGCCATTCCCCCATGTTTGTGCCGAAGGCGGCAAGAGCAGGGAGGGTGGGCCTCATGGTCTGACAGAGAGCATGGTGGGTGGGCGGGCGGCTGGGTCCTTACGCTTTGCCCCATCCCTGTGCGGTTTGCAGAGGTTCCATGACCAGCCTGGAGTCCAGCCACAGCGGGTTCTCCCAGCTGAGTGCTGCCACCACCTCCTCCAGCCAGTCCCACTCCAGCTCCATGATTTCCAGGTAGTGCTGCGAAGCCTGTGCCTAGTGTTCGGAGGGGATGGCCGTGCCTCCTGGACAGCCAGCCGTGCCCCACCTGCCTGCTGCCCAGGACGACATGGTGCAGACTCCTCTCACCCTCTAGATAGCACATGCTCTCTAGATGGTAAACGTAGTCCTTTGATCCAAAACTATCTTGACAGGAAGTTTTAACTCTAACCCTAACTTTAACTCAATAGCCATAGATTTTATATCCAGTGTGCACAAAACCAAATCAGAGCACAAGGGCTGTCTTGAAAGACAAATAGCTTATATACTGGTTAAGAGACTGACTTCGTCTCAGATGATGCAAAAAAAAGTTCAACAAACTCCACCTTGCCTGCTGGTGAGTGACTTGCTCTGATGTCCTGCAGAGACGAGCCAGCTTCTCGCTGGGGACAGAAGCCTTGGCTGCTACTCTCTTTTTGGCATGGTCTGCGGACTAACGTCAGCCCCAGGCTCCTTTCAGGCAGCTTGGGCTGGTCTACCTGCTGTTTCTGAGTGGGCACTGGTGGCTCAGGAGGGGCTGCCGGGACTCCCCAGCACTCCAGGAAAACACCGCCATCACTATACATGACTCTTCTCCGTCCCACATCTTCTGACCCTTTCTGAGCATGATTCTTCTGTCTGCGGGTCTGGGTGGCCCCCTCTGGGGCCGCTCTCCTACGGGGAGGCGCCAGCGCTCTGCGCATCTCTCCCTGTGCTTGCCAGTGGCTTGCCCTCCTCGACCTAGTCTGCTCCCTTCCCCCTCTGAGGTGCTTTGGAAATGATGCACTATACTCGCCATCTCTGAGTTGTGGGCCTCATATGTTTTTAGCACCCAGCAGGCGTCCCCAGTGCTGTGTGGTTGGCAGAGGGTCTGCTCCTGTGCAGGTGGAATTGTGGTGTATGTGCAGGTGCTCGTGTGTGTGTGTGTGTGGCAGGGGTGGTAGGTAGAAACGTAGCTCAAATGTAGCGTGAGGGAGTCTTCACAGAACCAGTGAGAATATGTGATGATGTGCCCTATCCATTTCCTGTCAACTCCCAGCCACAGCCTGCTGCCTCTTGGGCAGGCCCTGCCTTTTCTCTAGCATTTTACAGGAAGAGCAGGTTATGTACAGATCTGTCCGGAAGTTGCATGGGGCTGATCTCCATAGTAAAGGCATGCGCTGTGTGATTTTTTTCAAGGCAGGAGCTTTAAAGAGCTGTGCCAAAGCCCTCAGCCATCACAGCGGGCGCGTGAGTTTAGAGTGCACTGTCTTGACCTGTCTAAGACAGTGGTTGGCCTTGTGCCTGGAGTCACCTGGAGAAATTGGGTGCATGCTCCTCGGTGTGTCTGGTGTATGGCAAGAGACTGAGCAGCTCTTCTGGCCCCTGTGCGCTGCCCACCTCATCGCTTGGTTCCTACACTGGTTGCACCCTGCTGACCCAAAGCCTTGAAGCATGGCGGGGCCCGCTCTGCTCCCAGCAGCGCTTCCCATCGCCAGGTTCTGAGGACCTGAAGATGGTCCCTTCTGTCTGTCTGTCTGTCTGTCTGTGTCTCTCTCTCTCTCTCCCTCCCTCTCTCTCTCTGTCTCTTCTCCTCTCTCTTTCTCTGTCTCAGATGGCGATTTTGCTGACAGCTGCCAAGAAAACACTTCACTCAACAGTGCACTTGTGCCCAGGGATGTTTCTAGAACTCTTTGAATTGCAGCCATGTCCCCACCCTCACCGGAAGTGGCGCTGTATATCCCCACAGACCCGACTGCACCTTTAAGAGTCGAAAGCACACGACTGCAGAGATGCTCACAGGGGCCCCCCCGCAGGGACGATCCTGCAGTCTGCTCTCTCCCAGTGCCCTGCCACTTTTTAACAGAGGCTGCTGTCCTCTCCTCTTTTTCAGAACTAATGGTTCTTTTGGCTCTTCCCTCTTACTAGTTCACTTAATTTACTTTTCTTCCTAAATTCAATATTTGCATATCAGATTCTGTAAATGTTTTGTAAACATATTACCTCACTCTTGGTAATACAATACTGATAGTCTTTAAAAGATTTTTTTATTGTTACCAATAATAAATGTGAACTGTTTAAGAAAAGTGTCTTTTTCTTTTTTTTTTGTTTTAGACAGGGTCTCCCTTTGTAGTTCAGGCTAGCCCTGAGCTCACTATATAGCCCAGACAAGCCTTGAACTCAGCAATCCTCCCGCCTCTGCCTCCCGAGTGCTGGGATGACAGGTGTGAGCCACCTCGCCCAGCACTGTGGTATGTGGTACTTATTGCTGATGGATGTGAATCACCACGCCCTGGCGTTGTATGTGGTTACCAGGGATCAGGAACTTGGGCTGCCAGGCAGCTATCTGAACCACTGAGCCAAATCCCTGGCTAAAGTCTTTTTCTTATTGTAAAAAATCTCTCTTAAAGAGTTTGAAATTTTTAGACTAGAGAGATGAAGGAATGAAGGGTGTTTCTGAGCCTGGCAAACAGGTATCCTGGAAGCTCGAGGCCAGCTTGTTCAGGTCACTTCTGCAGGCCGGGGTTCTTATAGATTTGCTGTGGCTCCACACTCGCAGATGCAGAGGGCAGAGCCAATGCTGGTAATGCCCCCGCTTCTCTAAGAAGACAGGCCACACCAGATCAAACACTGCCATCATGGTGTTGTACCCAGTGTGTAATAAAGTGGATTACTTTAAGCAAGGAGCCGTGGCAGATAAAGGAGGCAAGTGTGGAGCCAGCCCAGCTCTCCCACATCCGGGCACTGTGGGCCCAGGGGCTGGCTGCTGGCTCTGAGCAGCCCAGGACTGGTGGGAAGGTTATAGCTGGCACATCAAGGTGCAGAGGTTGGCATCTCCCACTGGGAGCTGGGGTCGGTCCTTCATGGAACACAGTTGAGGTGTCCGGCTGGCACAGGGTGGTGTGTGGCAGATGCCTGTAAGCACCTACCACTGGACAGTGCGTGGCTCAGCCTCAGTGGGGAGCTTACCACAGGCCTGGTAACTTAGCCAACCTGCTACCAAGGCAGGAAAGTCTTTTACACAGATGGCATTTGTGCTCTGATGCTTCTGTGTGGGTCATGAGGTTGAGCCTGTTTTACCAGCTTCTGGTGGAAGCCAGAGGCAGCTGGGGAATTAGCAAGGGGCGCGAGGTCCCTTACCTGCAGTCCCACAAAAGTGCCACCGGAAGTGAAATGACATGAACAACACCTCCTATGTTTCCCACTGGACCACTGAAGACAGTTGTGACCCCATTTCCTTTCACACTGGCTTCTCAGCACTGTGGCCAAGTAAAGCTTGGAACACCTTCCGGCTTACTCATCGGGCGGCGGCGTCACTGCAGTTGTCAAGAAACCAACCGGATCCACTGTGCTCGAAACGGTTTGACAAGCCAGGGTTCTGGGAAGGTGGCAGAACATTTCCACATGAAGAACAAGGCTGCTCTACCTGAGGCCTGTCAACAGCTCAATCACACACTTGAAAATGGCCAAGTTGGTCATGTGTTTTATGGTGACTTAAAAAGCTGATGAACAATGCCGGACGTGGTGGCTCACGCCTGTAATCCCAGCACTCAGGAGGCAGAGACAAGAGGATTGCTGAGTTCGCGGCGGCTTGCCTGGGCTCCATAGTGAGCTCAGGGCCAGCCTGAACTACAAAGCGAGACCCTGTCTCAAAAAAAAAAAAAAAAAAAAAAAAGCTGATGAACATCATTGAGAGCAAAACAGGGTGATAGGGGATCCCTAGGATCCCCCAAAAGGGCATAGGTTTTCAGCGTCTGGGGAAAGCAGGGGTTGAACACAGGAATCATGACAGACAAGTGAGCTGTTGGCCCAAGGCCCCCTATGGAAGCTCACCAGGTAGAGCCTCTGGAGCCCCACCTTTTCCAAAGTACCCCTCCCACATCCTGAGGCTCACATCAGCAAAGCAACAGAAGGAGGGAGCCATTCCAAGCCCAAGACAGGATCTTGGGCCCACTGCATCCTGAAAGCTTAGACATACTTTCATGTAAAAACAGCTATCAAAAAGTGTCAAAGTCAGCTCCATACAAACTCATAGGGAAGAAGGAGCAGAATAACATCCTACAGTGTCCCCGCCAAACAGAGACAACATTAAAAGCTGACTTTCAGCCAGGCATTGTGGTATCTGCCCCCCATCCCAGCTACTTTGGAGGCTGAGGCAAGAAGACAGAAAATGCGAGGCCAATCTGGGCAAGACCTCATTTACCAAGACCTCATTTACCAAGACCTCATCTTGAAAACAAAATTTTAAAAGCAAGGAACTTGAAAAACTGAGACAAAAGCATAAATGAGAATTAGAAAACTAGGAATGAGGTAACACGGATTGGAAATTGAAAACAAATGAAAAACTCATTTCAGAAATTGAGATTTATTTAGAAGGAATCCAAAACTAACGCAGCAGATAATGCCAAGTGAAAAAGATGACTTTATAAATCAAAAGGGAAGGAAAAGAATAACAAGACTTTTCAACAATATTGAAAATAAACCGAACTGCATAGGGTAGTACATCCCTGGAATCTCAGCATTGCAGGAGGCTAAGGCAGGAGGATCATAGGTTTCAGTCCAGCCGAGGCAACTTAGTGAGATCCTGTTTCAAAATAAATACAAAAACACTAAAAAAAAAAAAGTCAAAAAATTGAAAAACCCCACTAGGGATGTAGTTCAGTGTGGAAGGCCAGGGTTTGATCCCCATTACCAAAAATAAAAAGCCAAGAAGCTTCTTTTGAAGCTTACATGTGTGTGTGCATGTGCACACACACACACACACACACACACACACACAAGCACATTTAGGGCTTTAACGGGTGAGTTTGCCTTGGATGAAAGTGTCACCGGGCCCTTACTTGAGCCACCTTCCCTGCAGTTTCCAGGATCCCACAGCTCAGCAGCCCCGTGTTCTGTGGGGTATGGGGTACAGAGGCAGGCACTGTGCCTTCTGCTCCTCTTGAGGTCTGGGGAGAAAATCTGCACTGCTTCAGCAAGGGCTCAGAGTGGTCCTGTTTTCCTTGAGCGCCATCTGTAGGAGCTGCGGTTCAGCCCAGTCTGGCTGCCAGGCTCGGGCCCTTGCCCATGACTCAGTGCTCCTCCGGCCCTTTGGCCTGACCAAGCGACAGCCTCTGGAAGTTTGTGAAGGGGACCTGCCTGTGAGGGTGCTCCTCCCTGCTCAGGTCTCCCTCACTGGCCAGAGCCCTGGGACCAGGCCAGCACGGAGTACCAGTCCCTGCCTTCCACTTCTCCTCAGGGGTTGTGGTAACTAAGTCTAGGCGTCTCTATGGTTTGAGCCTGGAATGTCCCTTGCCCAGGGTGCTGCTGGGACCAGGAGGAGCCATTACGTCTCGGGTGTCCCCTGGATTGGAATGGTGGGATGCAGGCCATCCTGCAGCCTCTTGTTTCTGGCCATGGTTGAGTGGCTTTGCTTTGCAGCTCCTGAACATGACTGGAACCAACAAACCTGAGCCAAAATAAACTTTCTTCTGTATAAGATACTACCTCAAACATTTCATTAGTGTAATGAGAAGCCGACTGGGGTGAGGGACAGCTGGTTTCTGTGGAGGTAACTGGGTACATCCTATAGCGTGGGCTTTGTAAAGCAGGCCCCTCCCTGATGTGGCTGCCCCGTCCAGTCAGTCGAAGGCCCCTCTAGACAGAGATCAACAGAGCTCCCCGCTGGACGCCTTCAGGCTGGGACGCCAGAATTTTCTTGTCTTTGTGCCAGAATTTTCTTGTCTTTGGCTTTTCTTGGTTCACCAGCTTTAAGCTCAGCAAAACCACACTGTCAGCTGTGCTAGTTTCCAGCTGCCAACTCTGGACCCCGTAACTTCATGGTACTTCTCTCCCCTGCACATTAGTCACATGCCACAGCTTTCTGGTAACATGAGACTCCAGCCATGGTCATGGTCCCACAGGACTATCATGGCACAGAAACAGTTCCATGGGAGAGCATGTGCTTAGCATGTGCAGTGCCCTGGGCTGCATGCCAGCATCATCCACATGAATCCTGGCCATCTGCAGCAGCTGCCAACATCACATGTGGCACAGTGTGTTGGTGATGCTGGTGGAAACCAGCTAGGCCTTTACCAGGACGGCACACACTGGTGGGTGCAGGGCAGAATATTTGATCATGGTTAAAAAAAAAAATGACAGTGTTCCTGGTTTATGGCTTTTTTCTGTTAACTAAAAAAAATTGCTGTAAAACACTTGTGCCAGCAGCAGCCTCTAACATGCGTGTTGACTATGCCTCTTTGTCCGGGTTGTGCATATATGAGTGCCTGGGTGTTTGTGCAACTAGACCACTCCCAGCACTCTTCCCAGGGTGGCTCCTGTCATGAGGAAAGGAGTGACTGCACACAACTCTATTTCTCCCAAAATAAGACTGGGCCTGATATGAACTTTTACTCCAAAAGATGAAATTGAGCTTATCTTCTGGAGGTGTCTTTTTTTTTTTTTCCTGTGCAGCGATCTACACATATTTAAATACAGGCACCCATCTTCTGGATCATGGTCATAACTCTCCAAACCCCAAACAAACTCCAGACTGACTTTCCGGGACTCCATTTCCTAGGGGGGTGACTGGCCCCATCTTTTGTACCCAGCAGAGAAGCCTTCTTGTCCATAGCCTGCTCGCAGCACACTGGCCAGTGATTTCATCCCGTGGACACTTAGCCATGTCATGACCTCTGGCACACAAGGTTTCAGTTTCTCTTAAACAAGTCGAAGACTTACAAGACAGGAGCAGCAGCATAAATGATGATAGTTAAGAACACCGGCCTACACAAAAGCGACAAAACTTGCAGGCACCAAAATTTAGGAAACCTTTGCTTTTTCAAAGTACATTAAATACATCCTTGCAACACAGTATATTGAATTATGAAGCTTCCTATTGGACACAGTGCGTCTGTTCATTGCTGAGTCCGTGGATTATCCGCATGGAGTGTCTACTCACTGGTCACTCAGGAGTCTGTCTCGAGCTCATCTGTTTACACAGTGCTCACCTCTCTCCCCAAGGATATGTACAACTGCTTAATTATAATTTGTGTAATTATCTATTTTAAGTATTAATGCCAAAGCATTATTTATGTATATGTTAATAATTTTCAATTCCCTGTGTCTGTTGCATGTTGCAGCAGATGTACTAAATGCGTCCATATGGCTGATGAGCTTAACTGGGGCTTATTTTTCGGTGGGCTCCTATTATGAGCATCCTGAAATATGCTGAGGCTTGTTTTCTAGTTAGGTCTTATTTGGGGGAAATGTGGTATGTAAACACACATGTTGTTGGTTCCATTTCCATGGAGACCCTGACTAACACAAGAGGTGTGTTCCCATGTCCCAGAATTGCAAAGCTTTTGATTTTTTACGAAAAGTGGAATTTCTTTCCTTGGTCTGTGAACATGGCATGTGTGTTTGGGGTTGGGTTTTCCCTGGCTGGAGAATGAAACTGCCTCAAGGTGCACACAGCACCCCCCGTGAGAGCGCCCTCGGTAGGCTGAGATCTCAGGGCTCTGTCCCTATCGGGGCTCAGGGAAGCCTGGCACAGGAACAGCACCACCCTGTGAGTCACGGCTCTGTGGGTGACTTCTCACATGGCTGATTCTCTGGGCCCGGGGAGCCCTGTTTCCTGACCCCCTTCCGCTAAAATGTGGCAGAGAGTGTTTTATGGCCTTGGACTGGAGGAGCATTGTGATCCAGTCTGCACTCCTCGCTTGTGGGACTCATTTAACTTCCAATTTTAAAACAAAACTCTCTCCTGGACCCTGAAGGAATCATAAGCCCTGGTGGGAAAGAGGCAGGGTTGGGTGGACCCAGAACCCCAAGGCCTCCACGAGGGGAAAGAGAGATCTGGAGCCCAGAGCCACCTCATGATGGCGGGGAGCAAAGTCACACAGCCTGGGGAGGGCAGGATGGGGAGGGTGCCCCTCCCTGCGCAGGCCTGGGCCTGGGGACTCTGGCTGGCCCCCTGCTGCATCCTCCCTCCCCAGTCTCACCCATTGTTCCCGGCCCTTGCCCACCAGAGAACAGAGGCCTGGCTGCCTCTAGGAGGCTCTGGGCTGGGGGAGGAAGCTCCATGGCCTTCCAGAAGTCCAGCTTGCCCTTTCGTGTGCTGCTGTGTGGAAGGCACTGGGCCATCTTGCTCATGTTCTCTGCCCTGGAGGAGACACTGGCAAAGACTGACTCCTTGCCCTGGGGGGTCTCCTGCCCATGCCCATCTGGCACCTCTGTACCTCTTCTTAGTGTCCCATTTCTGCTCCAGGGGCCCCAGCACACACACCCACAGGTCCTAAACTGAGGAGGGCTCAGGACAGCAGGGGATGAGAGGCCTGCTGGGCCTCCCCAGTGCTGGTGCCCCTGCTGCCTATGCACCCCCACATCAACCCATGGAGCCCATGGGTTTTCTCTAGGGCCCACACTAGATCCTCAGCTGCTCTGTGGTTTATCGTTTCTTTTGTTCTTGCTTTTTCCCAGTATAGGGATTGAAACCAGAGCCGTCGCACTGAGCTCCCTCCTAGCCCTTTTCAGATTTTGAGACAGTTTCTTGCTTAGTTGCTAATTTGCCTGTGCTAGATTTGAATTACAAATCCTTCTGCCTCAGCCTACCAGAGAGCTGGGATTATAAGAAATGCACTACCACAGCCCACCAGCAGCTCTGAGTTGGGTGGGCCTGGCCTCACCCTGCCTTCCACCTGTGTCTAGGTTCACCCATCTCCCCTCCCGGGGACTAAGCGAGCTGCAGCCAGCAGCGGCCTGATCTACTCCAGGAGGTGGTGCCCTGCCTTCTGAGCAGGGATGCAGCGACAGGTTGCAGGCCAGGCCTCTGCAGGCTGCCGCAGGTCTCAGTGGTGGCCAGCCCTGCCTGCTGGACCCAGGCAGGAGCCACTCGGATCCCTTCTCCATCAGCTGGCTACAGGCTGGAGGGAGGGCCTTGGGGTCCAGCATGGGGACCCCAGCTGAGAGGGGAAGGGGTGCGGGGAGACAGCCTGGGCCTAGGGGCATGTGGCAGGAAGGTCAGGGGTTGTGAGGACAAGCAGCAGATGGGGCCCTTGGGAACAGTCGGCGGGGTCTTTTTCCACTTACAGAAGCCTGACATGGAAAAGGCAGGGCCACCCAGGGCCAAGGCCTGCAAGGCAATGACCCCACGGCTGAAGCACTGTGTCCCCCTCCGTGGGCAAAAATAAGTGAGACAGCTGAATCAGGTTTCAGAAGAATGAAAGCAAAGACTTTTATCTATTTTTAATCGCTTTTTTTTTTTTCAGCGCTGGCAATGGAAGCCAGGTCTTGTACCTGCCAGCCAAGCCCTCACCACCGAGCTGCACCCCAACCCCTTATTGCAATTTGTTTTGAGAAAACTACAGGTTCACATGCAGTGTAAGAAATAATGCAGAGAAATCCGCCAAGCCCTTGACTCAGTGTCCCCCAGTGGTAACATTTTGCAAAATTACAGTTTATTGCCATGACCAGGCCTCCGGTGTTATTCTGATTTCCCCCATTTACTTGGGCTCATCTGTGGATGTGTATGCAGTTCCGTACAGTCCTATTACCTATGAGTCACCACCCAGACATTCCCGTCCCACTGCAACCTGCATGCCCTGTGGAGTGCTGGCTCCTCTGCCTGCTCTGCTCACCTCTGACGCCCAACACCACTCCTCTCTGCTTCAAGAAGTTTGGTGTTTCAGAAACATGATACAAATGGAATCTCACAGCATATGTGTGGGTGAATTTTACATCTTCTGGACATGGCTGGAAGAGCAGGGTTTCCAGGTATGTCTGAGTTTTTTTGTTGTTTTCTGTTTTTTTGAGACAGGGTCTTGCTTTCTAGTTCAGGCCGGCCCTGAGCTCAATATGTAGCCCAGGCAAGCCTGGAACTCAGCAATCCTCCTGCCTCTGCCTCTTGAGTGCTGGGATTACAGGCTTGAGCCACCATGCCCAACATTGTGGGGTATGGTACTGATTGCTGGTCGGCGTGAGTCAACATGCCCAATGTCATATCATTGTATGTGGTTACTGGGATCGGACCAGAGACCTTGCGCTTGCTAGGCAGTTGACAGAACCACTGAGCTAAATCTCTAGCTCATGTCTGAGTTTTTTTCCGAAGAGATTCACATGTGAGTTAGGTTACTGAATGGAGATTTACCCTGTCTAATGCTGGCCTCCTCCTGTCCACCCAGGGCTGAGGGCTGAGCACCAGCCTGAAGAACAGAGGTAGAGCAGAAGCCAGTTAGTTCTCTCTCTCTCTGTCTCTCCCCCATTCTCCATCCCTCCCTCCCTCTCTCTCTCTCTCTCCTTTCTCTCCTCTCTCTCCTCCCTGGTTTTCAGCCTTGGGCCTTGGCCTAGGACAGCACCACTGACCTCCTTAGTCCTCTAAGCTCCAGACCCAGCTCCTGGGCCCCTGTAGTGGTAAACTTCTCCATATCTCTCTCGCTGTCTACCTACCTCCTTGTTTCTCTGGAGCACCCTCACTAATAGGATGTGCAACTCTACAGAAATAGCTTTTTTTCTCGCAGCAGATTTGCTAAGGCCCCTCCAGGGATTCAGAGCATCAGTGGCTCGTGGCTGGCCAGCGTCGGGCGTCCACTGTGGCTGTTCTGTCGGACTGCAGCATGGATGGACCACAGCTTGTCTAAACACTCATCCACAGAAGGATTCCTGGGTGGCCTCCAATTCTGATTTTAGCAAATAAAGCTGCTGTGAACACTGCTGTGCAAGTGTTCGTGTGACCATAAACTCCCAGCCAGGGCCAGGTCATCTGGTAGCTGCATGTTTAATTTCTCGAGAAGTGGCCGCTGTTTTCCAGAGGGGCTGCTCTGTGTCTCACGGTCCCAGATGCATCCTGGCCAGCACTTCCTTCCAGCTGTTCTGTGAGGTGTGTGGGAATTTCTCCTTGGTCTACGTTCCCCTAATTGTTCACAGTGTTGACATCTTTCCATATATGTATTATCATAGGTTGATTCTTTTTGGTGACATATTTATTCATATCTCTTCCCATTTCCTATCTGGACTTTTACTGTTGACCTGAGAGTTTATAAGATATCCTAGAAAGTAAGTCTTTTGTCAGATGTTTGTCTTGTGACACATCAAGTGTGGGAAAGAAAAAACTCCTTGGGAGTCAAAGGGGAAGGACAAGGTATAACCTCATCGTGTCTTGAGCTCTTAAAATTCTCAGACACTGGTAGTACAGTGTCCCACTGTACCCTCGGAGACTGGTTCCAGGACCCACTGCAGACATTGAAACCCTTATAGCCAGTGCCATGCAAATGGTTTTCTACTACACTGATTACAGAACAACGATAGGAAAAACAGTCTGTGGATGTTCGGTATGGACAAGTTTGCCCCGACTAGTTTCCACCTGTAGACACAGGGCAGGCTCGCCATAGCCTGTGATGTGTGAGTGGAGCTTGCACCGCCAGCACCTTCAGGCGGATCACAGGCTGCGCTCCTGAGCCTCCCGCATGAGCACAGACTCGGGTCTGCAGAGCGACACCTCCCTTTCATCTCCAGGACCGTGAGTCCACTGCCCTCCCACCCCAGCCTCCCTCTTTATAATTAGTTCTTCTCCTAGGAAAGCACAGACTCAGGGTGAGCAGCTCAGACAGCAGGAGGGGTGCAGGAGAAGTCAGCATCTCTTCCCCATCTCCACCCTGCCTGCCCAGTGCCCCGACAACTGTGCTGACAGTGCTGGGCGATGCCTCCGGTGTTTCCAGGCACAGGAATGTGTCTTTGTGTGTCACGGGGTCTTTATCCTGGGACCACGGACCTGCCCTTGCTCTGTTTCCTTGTGGGGCTCTGAGGTCCTTCTGTGTGGCTATCAGGGGCTCCTGTTGTTCCTCAGTGCTCCCCTTTAGTCCAGTCTCCTCTGCTTGTTTGTTCTCATCCCGACTTGAAACCCCTTAGCCAGGATAGTGCCTTTTGGCTTCCTGGGGTGCAATATTTTCCCCCTTCGCCCACATCCACACTTGTCCTATTTATTGTACACCCTGCGTGGGGAAGGACCCAGTGGAGGCACAACAGCCAGTAGGAAAGGACATGGCCTTCTGGGGCCTTCGTTCTGTTCCGAGCGACAGGCCTTGACAACCCAGCTCACCACGCTGGGTGAGGCAGCTCCTGCTGTCATCCCCAGCCCGAAGTGACCCACTTCACTGTGTGTGGAGCCTGGGGAAGAGCCTGGGGGGGCCCTGAAGAGGAGAGAGGAAAAGGCAGTGGGGCTCCAGCGGCCAACTTCCCAGGCCCACCCCAACTCTCAGTGTCTGTGCCCCAGGGCACACCCTTGGCCTGCCAAAGGCCAGCTCGCCCTACCCCTGGAGGTGGGACCACATTCAGAGTGGCCCGTCCTTGAAAAGACCCACAGCCCTTGCAGCATCTTTCACATGCCTGAGCTGCCTGCCTCTTTGTTCCTTCTCCTCCTAAATACAAGGGGCAGCTTCCTCTATTCTGTCCCCTTACTTGGAGCCCCCTGGTATTAGTTACTTCTGACCAACCATGTGCCGTGTCCTTCATCATTGGTGGGTGTTACGGGAAGAAGAGACTGGGACAGGAACCATGGGAAGGGGAGAGGGACATGGAATCTTCAACAGGATGGCCAAGAAAGGCCTCATGAGGAGGTCATGGAGCAGCACAAAAGATTTCCCAGCAAAGAACATTCTAGAAAGAAGGAGAACAGCCAACACAAAGGCCAGGAGACAGGTATGTGTCTAGTGTGTCTGAGATGTAACTCCCAGTCAAGTGCAGTGGTACGCCCCTGTAAAATCCCAGCAAATTCAAGGCCAGCCCAGGCAACTTAGTGAGGTCTTGTCTCCAAATAAAGAAAAAAGGGCTAGGGGTATAGCTCAGTGCTCTCTGGGTTTAATCTCTGGTCCTAAAAAAGAAAATAAAGTCAGTGCTGGGGTGAATGAGCTGAGAAATCTATCATTTACCAGCCATGCTGGCCGCACGCCTCCCTCAGGGAGCCAGGAGAAGCAAGACCAGGTGCCAGTGTGACTAAAGGCCCTTGACAGCGAGTGTGTGCCTCAGCCTACCCCTCCTCAGCTCGGGGCTTCTGGAGGCCACAAGTCCAGGGTGGAAGCTCGAGCCAGACCAGCATTACAGTGAAGCCTAACTTGCACTGGGTTCAGCCCAGGAGAGAAAGAGCTATGCACATGATACCTCGGAGATGTCAGGGAGTTTTCACTACCACAGCAAAGACAGCTCATCCTGACAGACTCAGGGGCCAGGCCAGAGGCACCCAGAGGGAGGTCCTGCCAGGCCTGGGCACTTGGTGAAGACACTGCTTTCTTGACTGGAGCTCTGGGCAAGGTGGGAAGCAGCTGTCTCCTCGCCATTTGACTTTGACCTCACTCCCTCTCACACATGCTTGAAGAAATATTTAATCTTTACGAGGTCAGATTTATCCTTTTTCCCTTAACAGCTTCTGGGTTTCATTCTTTCCTAAGGATTGAACCCAGGGCCTTTGCCCTGATGTGCACCCCCAGCGCTTTTACATTTTGAGATAAGGTCTTAGCTACATTGCCCAGGCTGGGCTTGAACTTGCAATCCTCCTACTTCAATCTCTCTGAGTACTGGGGTTACAGGTGTGAGCCCCCATGCCTGGCCGTTGGGTTTTATTCTGGTTAGAAAGGACTTTGTGTTAAATTATCCTTCACTTAATTGTTTCACACTGAGGTCTCTAATGCGTGTGCTGCTGAATGAGAAATGAGATAAAGACATTCGCTGACCCTGCAAGACTTTCTGGATTCCATGGCTGGGGCGAAGCTCATTTCCAGCTGTTTGAAACCCCCTTGACAAATCCTTTGAGGACGAATCCTGGGTCTAATATAGGAAGAGAATGGAAGGACAGCCGATGCCAGCAGATCCCAGGGAGACCCAGGCCTCTCAGGCAGCGGCCTGTGGACGATTACACAATTAGAAAGCTTCTTGAAATATTACAGAGACAGACTGCAGCGCTAACACCAACAAACTCAGGTGTCCCCCCATGACACCCACGCAACCGCTGGGAAGCAGTTTCCAGTGCCCTGCAGTAGGTGGCGCCCTGCTGCCCTTGGGTGTACCTGTGAGGGTCTTTCCAAGGCACTGTCTGGACCAGGCTGACAGTTCGCTGCAGGCCCTGGCGTCAGCACCCCTGTGTCAGCATCTAGTCAGCTGAGCCACTCTGCCGAGGAATGAGCTGGCTGTCTTCTGAGAACAACTGATTTATTTTTATTGCCTCATTTTTAAACACTTCAATGTGCTTCTTAGGAACTGTGTGGTTTGGAAAATCACAAGAGGAAATGCAAATGAGAAAAAAGCAGGGAGTGTGCAACGGACGAGCCTTCAGAGCAGCTGCCCGGCTCTGCAGCACAGGCATGTGTAGTGGTCGAGACCCCCGTGGCGGGGGGGGGCTGCCCCCTGTCTAAGGTCCCAGAGGGAAGCAGAAGATTAAAAATAAAATCACACAAAGAGGCAAACAGATTTGCGTTAGAAGAAAACAAGGACATCGACTTCTCTGTCTCTTCAACGTCTATATTAGTCAACTTTCCCATTGCTTGGACACAACCTGACACCCATAATTTAGAGGAGGAAAAGCTTCCTTTAGTTCACAGCTTTAGGAGACTCGGTCCATGGTCAGATAGCTGCAAGGCAGAGACATCATGGCAGAAGGGTGAGGGGAGCAAGTAGTTCTCGGGAGCTGGGAAGCCAAGCAGGGGAGAAGGGCCGGAGAGGAAGGGGCCCAAGGCCATGCCTGCGTGCCCCATCCGGCGGCACCCAGGAAGCTAAATGAGGTGACAGTCCACCGTAACTGATGGGTTGATGGGCTGGGCAGGATCCCGCTCTTGGCTGAGTCTGTCCTGTGCAATATAGGGTGTTTACCCTGGGAGACCCCCCAACCCGAGTTGGGGCTCCTGCTCCTCCTCCCTGACACTACTCCGTGTCCCTGAGTGGGCAGAACTGCTCCCAGTCAAGGCTCACTGATCTAACCCAGCACCTCTGACTGGGGAGGAGACGCAGACTCGGCCGAGTAAGATGCTGCCCTGGCAACACAGCGCTCTGATGCAGCCCTGTGAAGCGTGTGATTCTAACAAAAGCTGCAACTCAAATCTGTTTCCAGTCGAAGCACCCGCGGAAGTCCCTGCCATTGTGGAGGCTCAGGCAGAGCCGAGCTTCCCAGCAGCCCTTGGCACAGTCTTGGGCCCCCGGGATGATCTCAGGGGCTTCTAAGATGGCTCTGTGTATCCAGGCAGGGCACAGATGGCGTCGGGGTCCATGCCATGCAGTGTCTTCCTCAGCTCTGCCGTCCATAAACACTGACCTCGAACCCAGTTGCGTAGTGTGTGAATCCCACAAAGTGAGTGACTGGTCAAGTCGTCCACACCACCCGGCGTGTCACACTGGGCTGCCTTTTAGTATATGTGCTGCTGAAGCGAGCACATGGGCTGCATTTTAAAACGTGCTCTGGGAAAGGGCTGCTGCAAAGACCTCCCTGTCCCACATGTGTGCATGTGTGTGAGAGTATGAGTGTGGTGAGGGTGTGTGTGTTCTGGGAGCCAGACAGAAGCCTGACAAGTTTGTCCGCAGAGGGAGGGTCCATGAATTCATTCATGCATGTGATTTTATCATCCTACAGTCTGTGGCTCTAGCACAAAATATGCAAACCAGAGGCAAATTGCATGCAAATTATGTAGCTTGTTGGTTCCATTGGTTTTCTAGCCCCTTTCTTCTGCTTCCCTGAGGGGTACATTTGACAGAGCCTAACAGGGTTCCTATTTCTCCTGGCTCCTCCCGTGGGATCAGGTCAAGTTCTGCCTCTGAGTGGATCACCACAGCCAGGTGTGACCCTGATGACACTCTCACACCTCTTCCATCCCCTTTTCTTCTCCAGATAAAGCTGCTGTGCAGAGCGCAGCCCGGGCCTGGTGGCTGCCCTGATGATGCTGGACATGGGTGGTGATGCTTCAAGGCTCTTTGGTCACATGATCAGGATCCAGTCCATCCCCAGAGTCGGTCACAATGGTCCCACTGCAGCCAAGACCTCAGAGTCACTCCCAGGACTGGCTCCCGCCAGCTGGCTCCTGCCTCACAGGCTGCCCCTGCAGCAGGAGCCTGTCCAGATTAAAGATCAGGGCCAGAAGACCGGTGAGCACTGGGCTTTGAAAGCAGCCACAGGGGCTGAGGCTGGGCAGAGGGGCTTGCCCCATCTAGGGATTGGGAATCTTAGGGTCACCCACCTGACTGCCTCCCCACACCCAGTGGCCACCTAGGACCTGGCAGCGCCAAGCACCCAAGCCGCCTCAGGGGGTGGGGTTCAGTGGGCACCCTCTTGTCACTGGATGGGGGCTCAGGTGAGTGGTTTCCAGTTCTCAGAATCGAGGCCACTCGGAAGGAGCAGCGAGAGTAGATTTACTAGAGGGGAAGTTTGCTCTGCAGGCTCTAGAGGAGGCTTTTGGCCCCTTGAGGGCAGATAACTGGTCTCTGTGGGGCAGCGGTGTCCTGGGGTCATTGGGGGACCCATAGCTGGGGAGCTCCACTCTGCCCACCTGTTCAGAGGGAGAGTTTTCTGCCACACAAGGTTTTGAGAGGATGCATCACACTTCCAAAGCCCACGGGGCAGGGTGGTGGGCAGTGTGAACACCGCAATGCCAGCGAGGTTGGGTACAGGCCAGCATGCAGGGCTTCTAGGTTTGCATCTGCGTGTGGGTTGGGCGGGGCAGCAGAGCAGCAGAACCTCATTTAATGGGTCCTGCTGTACCAACAGCGTCATCCCTGCTCTGCCTCCTCCCAGACCTCCTCCCCTCCTCTGCTCCCAGGAGCTTGGCCCCCGAACCCTGGAACCCTAGGCCTTCGATCACTGTGCCAAGCAGCAGCCACTCCCTATGACCTGTGCTTCTCACCTCACAATGGCGTGGAAGGTCCCGTGGGGTCCCATTTCTGAAGGTTTAAATCCAAAGTCTTGTGCTCAGAGGTGGGGCTCTGGGGAGCTGACTGGATCCCGGGGTGCTGTACTCCTCTGCAGGACCCCTGATGGGTTCGGAGCTGGACGTGCTGCTGGAGGTGGGGTCCCCGGGCTTCTGTCCTCCAACCTGGACACATCCCTAGACGCCCTTGTGGAAATTCAGGCCCTCACATTGGAGGGATACTTGCTTTTTTCCTCACATTATTCTTTGCGATGTGTTTCTCGAGCTGAGTCCTCCCTGGATGTGTGCTGATTTCAGTAAAAGTTGTTTTTCTTTTTAACTATCACAAAGAACTTCAAACATGTGGAAAAGTATAACGAGCAGCATCCTGAAAGCCCAGACCTCTTGACAGCTGCCAACATTTGCTTCATCTGATTTATTTCTGAATTATTTTCAAATATGTTACTGTCTCTGTGACATCTTTCCCCAAATATTTTTTAGATGTTTTCTTTTTAAAATGGCGTTTTCTTACTTCATGGTAATGACATCAACACAGCTAACAAAACTCACAGTACTTCCCTAGGTCACTGAGTGGCCATTGTATGTGCCCGGTGGTTCCTATGTGCCCTTGACTGGTGCCTCATTCAGAGCGGGATCTGCCCACATGGGGTGGCCCTGGACTCCTACGTGAGCTCACTCTAGGAGAAGGCCCCCTGTGTGCCTCCGAACTGCCTGAGTGACTCCCCGGGTCCCCTGCTGGACTCGGTCCCTGGTGTTGTGGGACTTCAGCACCCAGGCCTAGCTGAGGCGATCAGGTCACAGGCACTATCCATGGGAGGGATTCTGCCTGGCTGCCAGGGTTCAGTGCTCGGCCCCTCCTGTGCATGGCTGGCCCCTGTCTGGTTCTCCCGGGGCTGGGACCAACCCAGTGGGCTTTTTAGACGACAACAGAGCCAAATAAACAGCTTTGTAAGTTACCCGGCTTCGGCATCATGCAACAGCAACATCAGAGAGACTGAGATGATCCACTGAGAGAACAAAAGTTCTCTCAGACCTGTCTGGAAAGGCTCGACCAGATGATGCAGCATTGAAGCTCCTCATCTGTCCTCTCTTGCTTCCGGGCACGGAGCTGCTTGGGATGGCATGGGAAGGGCTGTGATACTGAGAACGGGTCTGGTGAGACCCAGGTTAGATTTTGGGGCTACTTTCAAGGCCACCAGAAAGCACGGTGTGGTTTTTGGGGACCCCAGGGTTAGTTACTGCTCCAGCCCCATTGGGTGTCATCAGGGAATCCATGGGGACGCTGGCACAGGGTGAAATCCAGTTCCTGCCAGTCTGTCACCAGTACCCATTAGAGGAAGTGACTGTGCCACTCGAGGTCACAAGCAGCAGTTTCCTAACCCAGCCTGGCACCCTTTTGGGCAGTGAGCTTCCTTCTGCAATGGGCACATTCTCAGCCTCAAGTTCAGCTCTGCCCCCAGGGCCAGTACGGGCACCTGATCCATCTCCGAGGAGACAAGTAAGGCTTTGTCTTTCTCTTGCTGATGCTCACATCGGCACCACTTTGGTGGGGACACCTTCCAGTTGCTTCCGTATCTCCCCGACATGCCTCTTAGTCTTTGAAAGTTTCCTTGCTAAGGCCTGGTGCATGCCCACCGCCTCAGCAGTGTGGGAGTCTGAGGGAGGAGGGTCACAAGTTTGAGTCCAGCCTGGGCAGCTTAGAAATTTGGGGGACCCTACCTCAAAATCAAATATAAAAATGGTTAGGGATGTACCTCAGTACAAAGACCTTTAGCTCAATCCCCAGTGTCACAAGAAGAGGAGGGGAAGCAGAAGCAGAAGCAAGAGGGGGAGGAAAAAAGTCCTCATTTTCTGGGGCACCGTGACATTCCCAGGCCACCTTTGGGCTCCCGCCCCTGGGCCTGCAGTCAGCTTTCTCCCAGAGCCCCCATTCCCCACCATAGGCAATGGTCCTCGAGACCAAAGCCTGAGCACTGGGTGCCCCTGTCCACGAGCGCGGAGCCTCACGGTCCCTGATTCCGTGTCATTCCCTTCTTCTGTCTGGATGTGGGTGCCTCACATGTGATGCTCCTCTTCCCGCAGCGCTTGAGGTCCCACAGTGACTAAGGGCACTAGACTGGGCCTGGGCAGCTGGCTGAGCTCTGAGGTCCAGGGGCCTCAGTGCTCGGGTGGGGCGCTGGCCAGGAAGCTCCCTGGCCTTTGGCAAAGGGACCTGTGCTTGGCAGGGTGGGAGCTGAGTAGTTGAAAGGCAAGGACACTGGTCAGTGGCACAGGATGGCCTTGGGCCTTCCAGGACCCATCCTTTCCTGTAAGCAGAGCGTGTCCTGGTGGCACCAGCAGAGCTGAGCAGGGGTCAGGACCGTGCCTGCCCTGTTACCCGGTGTCTCCAGGGCAACAAGTGTGCAGTTGCCTGCGGCTGCCACCAGTGCAAAGAAGGGCCACACCTGCACGACGGCCTCTCAGGACCAGAGGCACAAGGCCCCTCAGAGGCCGAACAGCTCAGCACCCACCCCAGGCCATGCTCACCCGGATTCTGAAGCTCAGCCATGTTGGCGGCACCAGCCCCCTAGCTGCTGGCTCTGAATTATCTGCTGGGTCTGGCCCTTGGCTTAGCCTTCTCTCAGACCCACTGCCTCACCTCTCTTCCTCAGGAGCAGGCCCGGCTGGTCTGGACTCCAGGGTCTTCATACCTGCCATCTCCCTGCCTGTCGTATTCTTCCCAGCTCGTGGCATGCCACCTCTTTTCTACCTAATGACACTGCCAGACACTGGAAGGGCCTGGGCCTCTTCTTTCACCAGACTTGAGCCCTGTGAGGCTTGGGACCTCAAGTGCTATGGGACTAAGAGTGACTAAGGACCCGAGAGAGTGCACAGGACTCCCCGTCGCTGTCCCATGCAACTTCCTGAGCACTGACTGGACTGGCCAAGAGAAGGACTGGAGAGGCCTGGTGTCCCAGGGGCACTGCAGAAGGTGCCGGCTCTTAGGCGGGGTGATGTCGGCTGTTCACGATGCTGGCCCTTTCCGGAGCTTCAGGGGTAAGGGATGAAGCGCCTCAGCCAGGGGTGTTAGGGTGGACAGGCAGGTGGGAGTGGCTGGGAGCCGGGAGCACATGTGTGTGTGCGTGTGTATGCCTGTGTGTCTGGGCATCTGTGTCCATGTGTGCGCACATGCGTCACAGCAGGCGGCTCTGGGACACAGGGTATTGGTGGCCCCAATTCTGTCCCTTCTTCCCCTGCCTGAGTCCTGTCCCTCTCACCTGTGCTGTGCCTCAGGTACAACCAACAACTGCCTAGGCTGGGCCCGGCCGTGTCCTTGAGCATGCGGGTCCGAGGGTCCCCACCCTACGGCCGCGCAGGAATCAGCGTCGCTCCCGCAGCCTGCCGGTGTGACCTGGGCCCGCACCCAGCAGTCCCGCTGGCACCCGGCCTCAGGTGAGCCGGGAAGGGTCTGTTGGCGCCAATGGCATCCAGAGCCTGCCAGGGGCGGAACCCACCCGGAGGGCTCCGATCTCGAAATACCGTGAGTACGGCGGCGACGAAACCTCTGAGAAAGCGGCTGGACGGCCGCGAGAGGGCGCCAGTGGGCGGCCGCCCTGTCCCGGATCAGCGAGAACCGCGCGTTGCTGGAGCGACAGCGCCACCTGCTGGCGCCCGCGTCCCGGTTTGCAGGGCGCTTTGCCCAGGAACCCTGGCACAGCCCTCTATTAACCTGGGCGGTCTCACTCTTTTGGGTCTCTGAGCTCTATGGGCCCTCGCCCGCCAGGCCTGGCCTCTGTACCGCCCCAGCTGCAGCGCCGATTTTGCCAGGCTGCAGGTGCCCGGCCTTGCCCTCCTGTTCTGCCTTCCTGGGGTGGCCCCTCCTGGATGCCCCGCCCCCTGACTTCTCAGCTTCTCTTGCTCTCCTCTCCCTGGCAGCGTGGCTGGTGCCATGTCCTCTGAGAAGCTTCTGTTGTCCTCAGCGCTGTTTGGCGCCCTGTCTCCATTCTCCTGGCACAGGGGAAGCTCTGCCCACTTGGTGTGCGGTCTCCTTATTTCTTTGCTCTTTCTGCATTGAGATGAAGCCCCTTGGGTAGGACTGGGCTCCACAATGTTCTCTAGTACCAATCAAAGAATCTCCTCAACAAATGGTGAATTTGAAACACAGCTGTGCTAGACCATCCCTCAAACCTGAGATCCCGCCTCAGCCTCTGGAGTAGCTGGGGTTACCGGTAGGTACTACAACTTTTTTTTTTTTTTTGAGACAGGGTCTCGCTTTATAGCTCAGGCTGACCCTGAGCTCATTATGTAGCCCAGGTGAGCCTCGAACTCAGCAATCCTCCTGCCTCTGCCGCCCAAGTGCTGGGATGATAAGCATGAGCCACCATACCCAGCGCATCCTTCTTTTTAATGCAAATATTTAGATTTGTTTTTCTCATTCTGTTAGGGTCACAGAACATATTCTGCATGATTTTGATTCTTTTGAATTAGTTAAGTTTGTTTTATGACCCTGGATATGATTGGTCTTAATGAATATTCCTCTCTCTCTCTCTCTCTCTCCATATATATATAAATTTAATTTATTTTGGGAATACTGGGGATAGAACTCATGACTTTGAGCTTGCAAGGCAGGCAGCGCCACTGAACCCATTCCCAGTCCTGTTCCACTGTATTTAGGGGAAAACATACTCTGCTCTTAGGCAGAGTCTTCTGTATGTGCCGGCCTTCTTGCTTAGCTGTCTGTGTTCTCCGGACTCACTCTGCCCTGCCATCCAGCTCCTCTCCCCGACCCTGGTCCCCAGCTGTAACTTCTGCTCTCGGTTTTGCTTCCTGTAACTTGAGGCCGTGCCGTTCAGTGTGCACAGTTTGGCTGCTGTTCCTTGGTCTCCTTCTCATGGTATTATGTCCCTCTGTCTTTACTAATTGTCTTTGCTTCAAAATCTTTTTATCTGGGGCCGGAGGGTTAGCTCAGTGGTTCCGGCGCCTGCCTCGCAAGCGTAAGGACCTGAGTTCGATCCCCGGTTACCACATATAATGCCGGGCGTGGTGGCTCACGCCTGTAATCCCAGCACTCGGGAGGCAGAGACGGGAGGATTGCTGAGTTCGCGGCGGCTTGCCTGGGCACCATAGTGAGCTCAGGGCCAGCC